>CM035172.1:127832010-128111006 GCA_020205615.1 Panax quinquefolius | reverse complement strand
TTCTCTTTTTCTCAGATCGTAGAGTTAAGCGTTGAGTGTTCTTCAACGTTTTGTTCAATGCTTGCTTGGTTGAATCATCTGCAGATGTTTTGCATATATGTGATCTTTGAAATGTATCCGTTGAAGCATTAAATGCGTTTGATATTTCTGAACTTTGATGGAGACTTTTCTGTAAATCTTCTGAATTGCATTCTGGCCCATTGACACAACATACTGCTTTCTCACCTAACACCTGAAAAGGTGTTTTCCTCTGACCAATGGTACTTTCCTTAGCTTCTTCAATACGTTTCTTTGTTGTATACTAAGGATATCTTTTATGCCATTGGGACTAATGAGTACTTCAACATTTATAACCCATTCCACATTTGTTGAGATTTATCTTTGAACAAATGGTCCAGGCTCGATGCTTCTGACAAAGGCAGATGATACTTTACGATTCAAATCGTGGTGTCTTGCCTCCTTGGTGCTTGATCTGATATGAGAACACTACGATTTCTCTTAAGAGCTGACACACTACGATCTTCACTTGCTTATCTTGCAGACTCTACGTTTTCGAGAGCACGCTACGATCTCTGAGTTGGCTCGGTAAACGTTGGGACCACTCTACGATTTTTGGAGAGGCCCTTCAAGGCAGGCACACTACGATCCTCGAAGCTCTACGATTCTATCTTGACTTTCTGCAATCTCTTGATCAGCTCGATAGACTACGATCTTATTGAAGCCTATCTATTACATCTCAAGATATAGATCAACCTAACATTTTTGATCTCTTCATCTATACATTCATTTATAGAATGATAAACATTAAAAGCTTAGATCAACTTAACAAATTTGATCTGTCACTAAGTCCTTGTACAAATATTCCTTGAAGGACTTTACATATAATCATGAGCATTTACTTTAAACATCAAATCAAAATATGCACTCTCCCAACACAAGTGATTTGGTTGAACAAAATTATTTTAGAACGAAATAGAATGATAGTCGAAATTAGAATCAAACCATAATAAAACACTTCTTTAACGCATTTGGTACATTACCTAATATTTAAATTAAAATAAAATAAAATAGAATATAATAACCAAAATATCGCTAATTAACTAACTAACTATATATACACACACATAGCTTCCTATGCAGGTGGTCAGCATACGGACCACCTTTAACGACGAATAAAATTATCGTTAAACTCGTTGCCATAGCCCTGAACCGTTGCTAGAGCTCAGTTTAGACCCTTTGACGACGGGGTTAACAACGATTTTGTTCGTCGTTAAAGGCGATCCCGCATATGAAGTGAACTATATATATATATATATATATATATATACACACTTACTTATATTATAGAGTATATAAATATACATATCTTATATATATACTAGATGTGTCTCGTGCCTCTGGTACTACATGGACGATGAGATTTATCCCAAACTTTGGACGATCCAGATGATTTATTAGAGTGAGCAGAAAATTTAAAATCAGTTGTATTTTGTTAGATAGATATATATATTTAATTATATTTATATATCAATATAATATAATTATATATATATATATATGTGTGTGTGTTAATATACATAATTTATTTATGTATAGAGGATGAAGTGTATATCCCTTTATTTAACATACTTTACTCACCACCTTTAATGACGGACCGAGCGACGGTTTGATCCGTCGCGTATATCAGAGAACCGTCGTCTTAGATTTTAACGACACATCGAACCGTCGCCATAACATATAAACCGTTTATCTGTTTTATAGCGATAGACCAAACTGTCGCCCAATCCATCGCTAAAGGTGGTGAACATGTATGTAAAATAAAGAGTATGCATCATAATAATACAATATAAGTATAACGAACATTTATTTCCAACCTTCATTCCGTCTAACTAAACTACATCTAAGGGGGTGTTTGTTTAGAGTTGAATGGAAATTTGAATCTGAATAATTTGAATCGGTTAGTCGTTTGTTTTTTTTGAGTGCGAAAATTTGAATCGGTAAGATGGACGAGCTGAATGACTAAGTCAGGTTTTTTAAGCTGAATGAAATAAAAAAAAATTAAAAAAAAATAATAACTATTATATTAAGTAATATTAAATAAATTTACAACAATTTTGAATTTTTTTTTCAGAGGGGTAAAATAATAAATTTTTGTCATTCAGATGTTTCAAACATGTCAATTATCAAATAACTTTTTTCTTTCAGATTCAGATTCAGCTCATTCAGATTCAGATTCAGCTCATTCATATTCAGATTCAGATTCAGATTTAGATTCAGATTCATTCAGTTTTTATCAAACATCCCTTAAGTTTTACAAAAATTGATAGGGCAGAAGAGGGAGGCCCAGCCAGGGAAAAAGGATTCTGGGCTTGGGCTCTGTGCCCTATCTTCCGAGTTCAATTGGATCGAGACTGACCGAACGGGTCTAAACTCTAAACTCTCTATTACCCCTTCTATAATTTCCTTTTCTTTTATACTCCTAATTCCCAGTACTATTGAATCAATGAATTTGATGAAGAACACGGCGGTGCTGTACCACTACCCGTGCCCCGACGGCGCCTTTGCCGCATTGGCGGCTCACCTTTACTTGTCTGCTTCTTCCACTCCCTCCCTCTTCTTCCCCAACACCGTTTACTCCCCTCTCAGGTATCTCTCCCTGTTTTAAAAACACACAATTTTACAAAAACAAAAACAAAAACAAAGAATTTCTTAAGTTTTTGCACTAAATTCTGCTAATTTAATGTAATTTTTTTCAGGGTTGAAGAGCTTCCTCTTGACGAAATTGACAATGTTTACCTCCTTGATTTTGTGGGTCCCCCTGGTTTTGTTCAGAATCTCTCTTCCAAGGTTGCCTGGTCTGTTTTTCAGTTTTCCGTATACCCTCTTCCTTATATCCTTCTCTATTTATCTGCTGAGAATCTTTGTTGATTACATATACGTTTTACTGTCTCCATTCAAAAAATAGGGTATTATTTGAATAGTCAACTGGCAAAATCTTAACATTCAAAATTGTTGCCAATTTATTTGATTTTGATTAATAAACTAATTAAACAATATTACTAAGTGAAAAATTGTTATTTTGAAAATTAATATAAATCCTTCACAATTTGAATAAAAGGATTTCATAAATTAACTTGGATATCAGACTATTGATTCTTTTTCTCATTGTTAGATTTCTGATTTTTTTCGTTCTTTTGCTGTCTGAGTTATGCATTTCTATTGATTGTTTTACTCCCCTGCTATGCAGTGTGGTTGTATTAGATCATCACAAAACTGCCCTTGAGACATTGAAGGATGGAACTTCCATTGGGGTGAATGTGATTAGGGTGATAGATATGGATAGGAGTGGGGCTACAATTGCTTTTGATTTTTTCAAGGAAAAGGTCCTTGCTCTAGGCAATAATGATAAAATTGTTCGGGAATTCGAACGTGCACGACCATTGTTTGAATATGTTGAAGACGCTGATCTGTGGAGATGGAATTGTCATAATAGCAAAGCTTTCAGCAGCGGTCTGAAAGATTTGAACATTGAATTCCATGCCAGATTGAACCCTTCCTTATTTCAGCAGGTAATTTTCTTGGCTGTTTAAGTTCATAATATGTTTTATATTTGCCAAAATTAAATGTTTTAATGGAACTTTTGGATGTGGATTGATTCGAATTCAATATCTTTTTCTGCATTTGAGTTTGGGATCAGATTACCTATTAAAATAACTTGGTGTGATCCTTCAAATTAAAAGGAGTTTGAGACTTACATGGGATGTTTGGGAGGAGATTCACTTGGTGAAAAAAGGTAGTATCTTTTGGAAGCGGTTGTGTTAAAGTCACCTGGAATCCTAGGGTCGCTAGTTTTGGATATATTAGGACTTGTGATTGATTTTCTGTCTCAAAGCTTTCTTTTTGTACTCTAGAGCAGTGTTACCTAACACACAGTTCGTTTCTGTTTGTGGAACCGATATGGGTACGTGGTACGCTCTATAGGCTGAAACGCAGTAAGCAAAAAAGGCTAAAGCGTGGTACACTAGGTAATTTATACGAATGCTTATAGTTAGGAATACCCTTAGAATCTAATGCAATAAAACTAAGTTTTATTGAAGAATCTTAGTTGAATCAACAAGTTAATTGTTCTATAAGTGATTTAGTACAAATGTGATGTTTATGCATCCAATAGAATTTAGACCTTCTTAGGCGATGCCCCCTTAGACCTTCTTTTCTAAGTAATTATTTCTTATTCAATATAAGAATTTCTAATCTTTCATTGTTCTCTAAATCCTGCATTCCAAGGTGAAGCATCTTCTATAATGTATTTTCTTGTATATTCTGTCCATTTTCTTTGTTCTAATTAGATCTTCACGGAAGCATATTCTAGAATATATTTTCTTGTATATTCTGTCCACTTTCTTTATTCTAATTAGATCTTCATGGAATTTGATAATTTTCTAGTATTGGAGTACTTATTGGGGACTAAGATATTCTTGAAGAAACATATGAAGAATGTTATTTTGTTAAAGTATACTTTTTGGTTACTTTCTTATTCTAAGACAGGAATGCCATAAACTTTGCAGTTACTTTCAGTGGATCTGGATTCTGTCATAAGTCAAGGCATGATGAGCTTATCACACCTGGCATAATTGATAACTGAGGTTCTTGATCAGTCATATGAGATTTCACTTGGTGGGGGAGACTTTGGACGTTGCTTGGTAAATTTTATATCAAGTTTTAAAATTTGATCGTTTCATGGAATATGTTGTCAAATATCAACTTTCACATTAGGAATCTCTTTTAAAAATGTCTATTGTTATGTAAGCCTTTTAAAAGTACTTGGAGACTTGCAGTGGTAGAATGAACTATTGGTCTTATTACTTCCTAATATGGCTGCTTTGATACAAACACAAGGTAGATAGATAGTTGTACAGTTTCTTTCATAATAAAAGAGGAAACAGAACAAAATTCCGTTAAGTTTTGAAAATTGAGCATAAAATGAAAGGATATTTTATGGTGAGTGATTTTTCTAAGTCAAATTGTAACACCCCCTTTCCCAAAAGAAAAAAGGAATGTCACGCACAAACATAATAAATACAAATCTCTAATAAACCTCAAAATATCTCCAATAAAATTTAATACCAAATGTCACATACTCCAATTTAAATAGAATGAACTCCACATTTACATAGTCTCTACTAAGAAGAAATAAATGTCAAAATAGACCCCAAAACATCCAGTTACAAAATTTTAGGAAAACCAAGTCTAATAATAATCTCAAAAGCTAATCTACTCATTTGGATCAAAGGTAGCTCTCATCCCACAAATCCTGATTACCCCTGATTACCTGCCGGAAAAAGAACACAGCGTGAGCCAATTGCCCAGTACGGATATGAAAATGAATAAATATATCACAATAAGTAATGAATCTAAAAGAGTTGAATGAATGAACACATGTGAATTACAAACGAATTACGAATAGATCAGAATTTGTGAGTCAATTTATAAATGACTAACACTGTCAATCGAATAATTATAGTCAACAGAATCTCAAACAAATAAGGCTGAATCAAATGGTTATATGGTAACAATTTCATACTGAGCTCAAATACAAATAGCCAAAGGCTAACAAAATACATCGTTACCATGATGTATACAAATCAAATCGGATAGTACGCACGACACATACGTCACTAATCCGCCAAACAAATCAAATTAAATCAAATACTGGGTCGACCCATACGTATCCTGAACAAATATATCAAATGGCCAAAGCTCATGCCCAGAGCATACAAAAGGATACGCTGTGGATTGATCACACCGCCACGGAAGGTGTCATGCCCTTGTGTCAAGAGGACATGCCTGTGGTACCCCCACAGGTGGTTAGCTCAAGTATACCCTAAGGATCAAACTACAAAATGTAAGCCAAAAGGGGTTCAAATAACAAGGCTTACATGACTATCTCCGAATGATATCAAATTATCAAATACGAACATACTCAATATCACCGGATATCAACAATCAAAACAACTCCTGAATGTGAACAAATTATACGAAAGAGGATACAAACGAATAAAGTCTCCAAAACATGAATTTTAATGTTAATGCCAAAATAAAACTATCAGAATAAATTGGACATCAATGAATAATCCTGAGAAACAATACCAAATCTCTAAACGAATAACAAAACGATCGAATTAAATTTAAAAGAGTATCGCTGAAAAAGTACGGAATCTGTACCTCAATATAGTACCAAAATAATTCGCCGAATCCAAATATCACCCGCTAAACTTCCCCAATCCGATCTAATTATCAAAATATAATATAAAGCATATAATTAAATTACGAACTCATACGAATTATATTTTCATAAACTCAATAATTTTAATATATTATATTCAATTTGTAATCAAAAGATATATTTTAATTATAACAATAATATTATTTATTACTATCCCCTTTTTTTTAAATTTCTGCATATCTTTATATATATATATATATTATATATAACAAATCCACCGCTGCAGATATATATATATAGTCGAAATAATCAACTGCTGCATATTTATATATATAAACTAATCTTCCTGATGCTAGCTATAGTACATATATATAATACTAATAGAATTTTAGCAGGCTTACATGCAATATACATATATATATATAAAAAACTAACTTGCAGTACTATATATATATAATAAATCCGGTAAACACACACACACACACACACACACACACACACACACACACACACATATATATATATATATATAATCTATATAACTAGTATGCAAAATTTCGCAGGTTATCATATAAATACATGAATCAAGCTTCACAGGTTTTTATTATATATATGACGAATATGCGGGTTTATATACCTATATCATATTTCTCAATTGATTGAGGGTTTTATGAATTTACTCACCTTTGTTAAATGAATTTCCTTCCTCTTTGTATTGAAATCTTTTGAACTACTTCCTCCTTTATCAGATTACGGCGCGTTCCCCTTTTTCCCAATTGTGTACCGCGAGACTGAGATTAGGTTTTTTGTTATCTATTTACTAATTAATATGTTTTATTAATACCCTTAATTTTATTAGGATTTAAAATTACACAATTATAAATTAGACCCAATTAATTTAAAGGCCCAAATTAATACAATCCTTTACTTATTATGGTCCACATAAATTAAATAGAATCTGACCCAAACATAGGGAAAGCCCAATTAAATATTTTAAAGCTAACTTAATTATTTTATTATTTTATTGGGTATTACACAAACCCTACTAATATTTATTGTAATGGTGTTCCTGTTGTAATAGAATCTAGTTTTTAATGATGACAACTCAAACCAATATAAGAATTTATAAGCTATCTCAAATAGTATTTTGCTCAAGTAAGGTGAATAACCATTAGTCTCTTCTCTCAGTCTCTGTATATATCTCTGATATGACCGATTTGCGTATTTTCTTGTTAAATGAAAATTGATTTGTAAATCTTAATGAATGCTTCTTGGTTGATTTTAATCTGCCTCTTAAGTTAGAAAATTGAATGTCTTGAGAAACTTGTGTGATTTCTTATGGAAAGGAACAGAGGACTTCAAATATTACTTTCTGAGGTGATCGGAGGTTTGTAAGCTAGCGGCTTTGGGAGTTGTGGGCATTCACAATTTGCAAGTGTCTAATAAGGCTTTGAGAAGAAATGGCTGTGGAGATTTATGGTATAGAGCAGATGGAGGAGGAGTTGTTGGGAGATTCGGGCTTGACACTTACAGTTGGAGGTCCTAGGCTTCTTGTTTTCCTCATGGTGTGGAGCAATAAATTTATTATGGGTTCTATTTTGGTGCTTTACGGATAGATGGTGCAATTTTATCAGGATATTTGATGTGGGGATGTGACTGGTGGAGTTATTTACAGACTTGCATCAATTAGCTTGTTATGGTACATGTATTTTAGGGTTAATTGGAGGGAGAGAAATTCCAGTATTTATCAGCAAGGTATATCACATATGCCTTGTTCAGCTGTGGTATTATTTGACTTTTGCAATTTTTGGATCGAGAAATTGATTTTTTCAAAATTATTAATTAGTTGCAAGGAGTGTCAGATATTATACTAGCAGTATTTGGCGCCAAGTTTTCTGCATTTTTTAAATCCATGAGGTGTATTCAGGTTCTGAGTTCACTTTTGTGTATTTCCAGAATTCTTTCAGTTTGGGAGAGTATCTACATTGTTTTTTGGGCAGTGTTTCTCTTTCTTGGTGTCACTGGGCATGTCGAATTGCTCTTGAAATACCAACCCCTTATGAGGCATCCTTGCTTCTGACGTGATTCGTCCATGGGCCTACAGTATGAATCACACAATAACTTGACTCCACATGCTGACTTTCTCCCTTGAAACTCTCCATCGTCATTCTCCTAGCAATGTCTGTTCATGTAAGCCAATATCACAGATCCTCAGCCCTCCCACAACTTAAAGTGATAAAAAATAATATATATTTTAAAATCTGACACTCTTGTCGTACTTCCAATTGAAGTCCATGCTTCTACATTCACTGATCCAGTGCCTTTCTTTTACCCCTTTAACCATGCTACCATACTTTTCAAGATTTTTAGTCCCTGAAGAACATTTCAGGCTTGACTATCCAGGAAAAATAAATGTTGGCAGTATTATCTTATTATTTAGCGGTGTTTTATCTAAAAGACAAAAACTATTTCTTCTACAACTATTCATTAACACTTTGTTTCATAATATGCTACTGTCAAGAGGTGGAAGTAGTTGACTTGTTCCATTTGTTTCATAATATGCTACTGTCAAGAGGTGGAAGTAGTTGACTTGTTCCAATAACATTATATGCTAAAAGTTATCATGCACGCGAAGTTTCTGATCTTGTTCAAAATTATAGTTCACCAGCGCCTGAGCATGATATACTTTCCGGAGCTTCTTTTAAATAAAGAACGTAAATTCTAATTTGTTTCTCTTACTTACAGGCTGTTAATGCGGATTCTGTTTCTGAGCTGAGGAGTGAGCTTGGGCACCAGCTAGCTAACAAAAGCTGCAGAATGAACTTGAGGTATGCTATACTTTATTCTATATCATAAGATCGACACATTTTGTATTTTCTGAATTTTACCTCTCTGATTCTATTCTTCTTTAATTTGTACTGATTCCTTTGTGCTGAAAATATGTTTCATTATTATTTTGTTAATTATGTAAATGTTGTATTTCCTACTATATTACAATATGTTAAAAATATAAAAATCCGTGACACAAAAAAAGTGTAGCAACTAAAGTGAGACGGATGTACTATAACCTTTTTAAACACTCAATAGTGATTACTCTCTGCAAATTTGGTTAAAATTGTTTTCATACTCTGATTAAACCTAACATTCTAGATCACGTTAATTGGTGGTTCATGCCTATAGCTCTTTGCACTATAATTTTCCAGTTGCAAAAAAAAAAAAAAACTTTGCACAAGGACCTTGCAAGATTAACACTGAATTTTTCTGGCAGATGTTTCAGTTTCATGTCTTATTAGTCTGGGTACCTCATTAGTTTATGAAATTTTGAAAATAGAGTGCCACAATATGGATGTAAGTTAATAATTTGATGCATGGTCTTGGACATGTACCTATTGGGACATTAAGGTTGGGTTGTCCTACAAAGTGATCATTCAGGCCAACAACAACCTGTTTCAGCGTCGAACAGTTCTCAGTGCATCATACCCTACTAACTTAAGGTTGATGAGTAAGGCCAGAGGTTTCTGCTTTTTGCTACAATCTCATTAACGGTATTTCCACTCATTGAGTATCTGGATTGGATATATTCTTTATTTGGCTTACATGTATTCACAATTATAAAATGACAGTTTCTTTTCTCTTCCTAGAGGGGTTTTTTCTTGTCTATTTTTGCTCGTGTTTTCAGTATTCTTTCTTTATCCATTTGTATCTACAATATACTGCTTATTGGGAAATATTGAGGCCTTGAAACTGAAGTATCTGTACTTGCATACTAAATTACTAGTCTATTTTTATTGCACTCTTTTGTTGTACTCAAATATGAACCTTTGCTAGCTGTGATATGCAAATTCATAACTAGTTTGATCGATATTGTTTATGTGAAGTGCTAGAGTAGAGGGTCATTTTTTAGCAGGAGGGTCATTTTTCATCCCTGCTAGTCATCGTTAACATCATGAATATTTTACGATATTCTTAGGGGCATTGGAGCTGTTGTTTATGGAATACCCGAGCTTAAAAATGACCGGTTGTTAAAAATAAGCCTTAGGAGCATCGGCAATGAAGATACAACACCCATATCACAGGTTATTCTTAACCTTTTTTCCTTGTGAATTTCAGTTGAAGGTTTTAACGTCTTTTTTGGTTCTTTCAGGTATTCGGCGGTGGTGGTCATCGAAATGCCAGTTCATTTATGCTAAGATCCGAGGAGTTTGAGCAATGGAAGGTGGTATTATTTTGCTGAACTGCTCAACACCCTGAAATGGATATATACTAAACAACAGATATCATGCGAGAGACCGAGTAATTAGGATATTTTTTTAGGTGTGGTATAACTGGTGTTGTACTGTAGGTGTAAAATTTTAATATATCCCCTCGGTTATATAAGATTATTAACTTTTTGAAATAATTTTGAAACGTTATCGACTTGAAATTGACATACATCAATTTAATTTTAGTTAATATAATTAAGAATATTATAAATCATATTAATTTTGAGTTTGATATTATGTCAAGTTGAGTTTCAAAAGTCGACCATGATCAGGGTGGATCTAAGGGGCTGATCCCACTGATTTTAAAATTAGAGATGCATTTTGATTTTTTAAAGTCGATTCGTAAAATTTTAAAATTTTAAAATTATTATGAAGTTATTTAGTTTTAATATAACAAATATTACAATCGTAAACTAAATATAAAACATTACTAATTATTGTCTTTGTTGTTTTTAAAATTTGAACGAATTTATATCAATTTGAGTTTTAGGATTTGTAAATTGACTTTAAAAAGTTAAAATTTATCTATTAAATATACTAAATTGTAGTACATAACACCATTGCATGACATTTGCATTCCCAAATTGCAACACTTGCCCTATCTGATTAATGTGCTCATCCATTACTCTAATTTTTATATTATCACTACTTAGTTATTATCTCCTAAAATCAATACTTTTTTATCCCACATTAATATTTTGATTTTATAATCCATAAATCATTACAAATCTAAACTGTTATGTTAATGTTAACTGTTCTAATATTATCATTACTAATTTAAATATTATCTCCTAAAATCACTACTTTTTTAATCTCAAATTAATATTTTGAATTTATAATTTTCTAAGTTATTACAAATCTAAATTGTTTTGGTAATGTTAACTATCCTGATATTATCTTTGTGACAACCTCAAAACAGGTCCATTCCATCCAACCCATTCTGAGTCGCCAAATACATAGTACAAAAAATAACTACAACTTTATTACAACAATTGTCGTGCAAAATACAATAACACATATCTTTGTGAGTTTGGATACAAATATATACCAATTGTGACACTCATCCCAACCTCGATAAGACGTCACAATGACACCTTACATAAAGGTATAGTCAAAAACTGTTTTAGAAATTAGAATCTTTAGAAAGTGCTTTCAAGGAAACCTTCGATACATGGGAGGAGACCACGCTTCAAGTTATGATAGATATCATACGACCATAGAATTATCCTTGGTCAACCTAATAGACCCTAAAGAAAAATGAGAAAATTACTATCATATTCTTCTCAATGGTGAGTCTTTTTCGACATATCATTATCTCCAATCATCTCTAATTGAGAATTATACTTCAAACAAACACGAAGATTATATAGGTAGTGCTCGTAAATAAACTCAAAGATGTGGATGAGCACAATCACTTTTCTCTTATGATGACACGAAGTTGTATGTCATTAGACATCTTGTATGATAGTGGCAAAACACCCTTCCAACGTTGGATTCGCCTCACTCTATTTGATTCACCAAATATAACTACTAAATGATGACCACCGCTCTATTCCCATGTTACTCCTCCACTCACGAAATACTACACTCTTATTAATGAAAAGGAATTGTGAAAAAAAAAGGGTGAGCACAACTACTTCAAAAAAAATATCATGACTAAAGATAATTAAATTATCAATAGCCTTCATCAATAATAAATCAGAGATTTAGAACATATGGTAGATGATAAAAAAATTTAAACCATAGTTGCAGCGGAAAGAGCAATCCATTAGAAGAGTCAAATAGACTATAAAGTCTATTATCTTCTCCATGTTAAAAATTCACCAACAATGTTTTATCCCTGTAACATCAATCAATAATTCTGGTCCACAATCATATGAATAACTCATAATCATAATTGTAGTTCTAAATTCCTCTTCTCATCCAAGACGAAGATAATTTTCATCACCTATATTTACGAAACATCAAAGATCATGGTTACACCAAATCACATTTCGCTCATAATCATACTAATAACTTCATCTTTTGCACTACTGACCCAAAGATATTCGTTATGATTCATCTTTGCACCATCGACCAAAGATATTCAACAACATGTCATCTTAAATGACCACGGCCAAAGATATTCATCAACAATTCATCTTTGCACTACAGCCAAAGATATTCCTCAACAGTTCATATTTGCATTACATGCCAAATATATTCATCAACAGTTTATATTTGCACTACAGGCCAAATATATTAATATATCAAAGAAATATATAATCATTTCAGAATTTATAAAAACAATAATTATAACAATGTTGATCATTTCACCTTTGCACTTAAGCTAAAGATATTCAATTATAAATTCAATGGTCATGATCATACCAGTCAACAATTCAACTTTGCCCTACTGGCCAAAGGGAACCCATAGTCATGATCATATCAAAAATCTACCCATCTTTACACTCAAGTCAAAGAGAAATATCATCATTAGGGTTATAAAAATGTTATATATAATAGTAAAATCAATATAATCAAAACATCTAGATTTAATCTCAAGAGTAATATTCATAAATCAACTATAATTTGGTTAGAAAAAAGAAACCAATTTTGTCATGAATAGTAACTCGTGAATAGTAACCCATGAATAGTAACTTCGTGAATAGTAACTCATGATAGTAACTCGTGAATAGTAACTCATGAATAGTAAACCCGACATAAAAATGTAGAAATTTCACAATAAAATCCATACCAATATTTCGGTATAATGACATTGAAATAAGATTTCTTAAACTTATAAACAATTTATTTTAATTGTTTACACTTTACTAAATAATGCATTTAATCATCCTAAAATGCCAAACTCATAAGATTTCATCACCAATAACCAAAACCCTCATCAAAAATCTGCATATACCTCATATAGAATTCTCAAGCCATAAAATCCTATTTTCCAATTTTCTAACTTCACATAACATATTTAATTCATTTACTCATAACTAGTCTATTTTCATGAAAAATACCAAATCAGTTCCTAAAATATTTCTTTTCTGGAATTTAGCAGAATATAGTCCCATATTGAACATATATTTTTCTCAGAATTTTTAAAATTCATTTACTATTTTTCATATGGCCAAAACCGCCGAATATTTAGACATTTATCATAAATTTTACTTTAATCCAAAAATTCCGAAATTCACAGAGTACACTGATATTATATAGATATACCTCCAATAAAAATTTCATTAATTTTGGAGTTAACCACAAGGAGTTATAAGCGGTTACTTTTAAAATAGTCTTTTCTCATAAAATTCATAACTCTTAATCTATACATCTAAAAATTACCATTTTTGGACACAATCAATAAAACTCATCAAAATATCATTTCAAAAATTTTCAGAATTTTCTGAAGGTCGGAAGAAGTACGAACTGAAAAACATAATAACCCTTAAAATCCCTTACCTCAAAAAGAAAAAGAGTATTTCGACTTAAATATCGGGATATAATCTTTGTCGAATCTAACTTGCATCGTATAGCAACACTCAAGATATCTAAATACTAACAAAAATATGCTTGATAATATAGAGAGAGAAAACTTATATTTCTGGTGTGATTTTCAATTCTAACATAAGCACCTATTTATAGGAAAATGCTAGAACGCCATAGGAAACTAAAATAATAAAATATATTATTTCTTATTCAAAATTCTACGCATGTGCTAAGTTGGAATTTAGACCAGCCACCATTGAACAAATTTCCAGCAGCCCATGTGTATTCAACACAAGTGGGTCCCACCCATAATTTAATAAAAATTATTTTATTTTCTGAAACTTTAATAATTCATAGAAAATAGCCCGGTTATCAGAAAAATACGAATTTTATGTCCATTTTGCCTGAAATCGAATTCTCTACAACTTTGTAGCTTTGAGTTTTTCCAAATTCCAAACCAAAAATATCCGAAATCCATAAACGGATGATTTTTAATATCTCCATACCGACAAAATACTGATAAAATACCTCAGCATTAATTCCTTCATTTTTATCCACATAAAAATAAATATAACGATCATTTATATCTACATAAAATAAATATTTCCTTATCATATAAATCAATAATTAATTATTCACAAATAATATTACAGAATCATAATAATGACAACCACGCAGTTCCCAGGAAAGAGGGGGCTTTTCGATAAGGATTTTTCCTTACTGGCGCGCAATTAGGTGACCAAACCTCTCCTTGACAGAACTTTCTAGACATTGCCAATAATGCTATCTCATAATATTATTCAAATAATATGAATTATTAATCGATAATGGAAAATCGCAATGCGTTGACAATTATTGAAACAACATTAATATAAAATATCAACGCAACAATTATTGAATCAATAAAATAAAATATTGAACAAGAAATCGTAACAATTATTGAGTAATGCCTTCACGTAAGGATCAATAATTCAAAAATATCGCATGCAATACCGTGGTGATAATCGCATGCAACAACGCGTAGACATCGTATTTTAACCACCGTGTATTCTAACAATGTTAACTTGAAACAACTTCTACGCCGTTATTTATAAAACTCAAATTTTGTCGTTTTTTTTTATCCGACGTTTATTCGTTATGGGGCCCACAAATAGGCTGCTGTAGATGCATTTAATATTCTCAAAACGTAAAGAATATTCCACGACCAAACGAATATTCTAAACAATTGAATATTTTATAACCACTGCATGTATTTTGAAAAAAATTCATATCTCACCCTTAACTTTAAACTTTTATCAATTTAATCATTTATTGAATTGTAATTATAAAAAAATTGAATACTTTTATTTCATAAAATTCGGGGTCTTACAATCTTTTCTAATTTAATTATTATCTCCTAAAATCACTACATTATGATATTATCATTACTGAGCTATTATTATTACTCTCCGTTATTTAACCTAATTTTCTCCCTATAAATACAACATAATATTATACCATCTATATTATATTATCATTAATGAGCTATTATCATTACTCTTCGTATCATACTTGTATTCATTTTCCTCGTACAATACCTACGTATCCTACGATCATTGCATTAACTTCTTAACGCTTGATTTTCCTAATGTTCTCAAATTATGACCGCAGGCGAAATATTATATTTTCCATACTTGAATTATTATTAGATAATCCATCTTACCTCGATATTCTATCGTTACGTATTTCTCGAAAGTTCAAAAATAATTTCTGAGCGAAAATCGATGAATATTATTTTTCGGAAAATTTCTCGAAAAACTTTTATTTTCGTCTTGGAAATTTAAACACTTTAATTCCTTCACGTAGTTAAAATACTACGACTTTCTGACGTTTTTAGGTTATGGAACGACATTCGTCTTGCTAACACATAATAATAACAAATAATATAATTTTATTCATTATATAATTAATTAAAAGTATTTTACAAAAGATCCGAATTTCTCGGCCGTTACAAAAAAACGTAACTTCATTTTTTTGAACTTTCGAAGGGTGATATAGCGTTTATTCGGGAAAGGGAGAACGGTAGCAAAATCGAATTTTCAAAAATTGAAAGTCGATTTTTGGCGAACCGAGCGTGTTACGAAACATAACCGAAAAAGTTAAAAATTTTAAATAAAAAAAGAAAATGAAAAAATAAATTAATTTTGGTCTAGCCAAGCCTAGGGTTTGAATGACTTGGTTAGAAAATGAAAGGGGCTTGACTAGGGTTTGAGATGACTTGGTTTAATTTAGGGTTGAGCCAAGGCTCAAACTTAGGGTTAGGGGGCTTAAGCCTTAAAGCCATGATTTAATTGAAGACTTGAAGACTTGAAGACTTGAAGACTTGAGCTAATTCTTGCAACACTTGGAGCCAAAGTGTAAGCCAAACTTGGAGCCAAAACGAAGGAAGGGCAAGTGTCATGTGTATGCAATTTAGCACATAGGATAAGGAAGAATTAAAAGCTAAGGGGTGAGTCACAAGCTAAGATAGCCAAGTATCATTCGCAAGCATTTCAAGCATATGGTGAATTGAATATGGAAAAAAAGAGAAAGGGAGAAGTGGGCGGATTGGATGAGAGGACAGGAGAGGAGATAAAATTGGATGGAAACTTTCTATTTTTGGTAAGTTTAGGTCTAAAAGAAGCAAACTATTTAATGTTGGTTCCTTCCCTTCATTTTATTTCAACCAAACATGGCCTTAATGTTATAATTTGTATAGCTTAAGTTAGTTGATCATGGATGGTTAACACTTGGAAACATGGTTAAGTTAGTAAGAGATGATGTATGACCATTATACCCTAACTCTTGCCAATCTTATAAATAGAGCTCATTTCTCTTCATTTCTCACTAATTCATTAACTAAGAGGGAAAACTCTAAAAATTAGAGAGAGAGAGAGAGAGAGAGAGAGAGTTCGAATTCCTAAAGGGAGAAAGTGTGATAACCCAATTTTTTGGGTAATATTAAAATAAGAATTAAATAAATAAAATTCTTATTAGATAATATGGTGTATGATATTATATTGCATAAGTGGGTATGAACTATGCAATATGTGATGTTTATGCTTAATAAATATATTGATATTATATGTAAATAAATTGTAGGAGTAATTTATTAAAGAAAATGAGATGAGATCCAATATATAAAATATGTATATTGATAGTATATTGGTATCAACTAGTTAGTAAATTAAATTCATATTTAAATAAATTAAATATATTAAATTATATATTTAATATATAAATAAATTGTTTAAAAACAATTTATGGAAAGAAGGAGGAATTAAATTTAATTATACAATATAGATTGTATAATTAAAATAAGTTATTTAAATTAGGTAATGGGGAGTTAATAAATATATATTACGGGAAATAAAATTGTGGGAACAATTTACGAAATGAGACAAAAAAGGCGGCTAAGCATATAATATTTGTATATACTTTACCCAAGAGTATTAGAATAAATTTTATATAAAATTAATTTAATAAAGAAAATATATTATATTTATCGTAATATCTTAAGAAAGTAAATAAATTCTTAATTGAATTTATGATAATGAGGTAAGAATATTATATTATAATATATTGGGTATGTAAATAATTGTATTTACATAAAAATTATGTGTAGCATATTTATTTTACAATTATAAACTAAATATGTAATTTGAGTATGTTATGTTATATTTTATATAATTTATATATCAAAGATGTGTTATGTAAATTATATGATTTCAAGAGGGTAAAATAAATTAAGGAGATTTATGTACTAACTTATTTGATTAAATTAAGTTACTAAGATTGGGTAATTGGATAACTTAATAAAGTATGAAAGTGAATTATGAAAGTTAAGGGAGAATTGTGCTAGTTAAGAAAACCTTAGGGTTAAAAACCTACTATTTAAAACATAAGAAAATATCTTAAGGAATATGCTAAGGAATAAAGAATATTATGAGAATATGCTAGGGGGTGATTTGTAAACTTTTAAAGATGAGGAGGAAGACTGGAGAAGACTTAAGTTGGGTGACCAACTTATAAAAAATTGTAAGTAGCTTTTATATAAGCAAAATCAAAATTTATCTATATTCATTTTTAGCCAAATTGGCTAAGTTTAGAAAGAGAAGAAAAATTGAATATGGAAATTAAGCTAAGTTTGGTAAGTTGTTGTAAAAGCATGAGGTATCATAATACTAGTAAATTGAGAAGACCAATAAATGGTAATCTAATAATATATGAAGCTGTATCAAAACCATAGACAATATTAGCTTTCCTTATTCTTCTACTCCATCCGTTCCCTTCCATTTCGTTTTTTTAGCTGCTGAGTATACATAATCCATTCGGACCAAACCAAGTCCCAAAATTTTTTAGAATTTGTTGGGTTGGGCTAAAGAGGGAAACGAGCTTAAGGGAATTTCAGCTGTGAAAAAAATTGAAACTAAATTCGGCATTAAGGAGCACTATAACATCGCTGAACTGGAAATTTGCAGCAAACTAAGAGGTAATTACCCCTTTGCAATATTTATATTATGCTATATGAGAATTACTCCATTAGTTGGTTAATGGTATATTTAACTGTGAAATGAATTGCCGTTAACTGAAATAGAGCAAAGGAGAATAGGTTGGGTTATGAGAAGTAATATGGTGGAAGAATGAGGCTAGAACTCAAACCAAACCTTTAAAAAATTTGAACTTTAAAAGAACACACACAACTTATTTGATAAAAGTCATGTATGGATTGTTTTTATTAAAAACTAAGTATTAAGCGAATCCGAGGCTAATGAGATGTATATTTACACTATATGTAGATGATTAAAGAGTTTGGGAAAGGTATATGAAGCCTTAACATCATCCAAGTGTAACCAAAACTCACAAAATAAAAGATTTACAAAGAACCATGTTGGACAGTTTTTGGGACTGAGCTTGAGGACCATTTGTGCTTTTGATTTATGTCTAAAAACTTAATTTGATGATTTTATGTTATAGCCCTCTAAGTTCTGAGGATTTCCTAACTTGAATGAACCAAAATGGAGTTAAAACGAATCCATGGTGAAGATTTTAGTAAACCATGTCTAGAAATGAAAACTGAATGAACAATGACTATAGTGTCAAATTCTGGAATAGCTATGTTCCTGAAAAATTCAGTTTCTGGGTAGTTGTAGTGCACTGACTTAGGAAGTCATAGGCTTTGGAATGACCTCATTCTGACCTCGGATGAGGGAGTTATGGTGATTGGAAGGAAATGTGTCGAATTTGTCAAACTGGAAGTCAGCAGCGGGACGTGCTATTCGGGACACTGTTTCGATCAGTTAATGTTTTCAGAAAATTCTGGGCTTTTGGTATGTTATAGTACACTGAATAAGCTTTCCATAGACTCTGGAACGGACTAATTCTGACTTCGGAGCAAAGAGTTATGACCGTTAAAAGTTGTCGCGTCAAAATTGTCTAACCAACTCGGGGCAGTCACCTTGAACGAATTTTCTGGAATTCTGTGTTTTGAATTTGGAAATGGTCAAAGAATAAAAGTTGTAGTCCAGGAAGTTAGCTTCGCGTGGGCTCAAGAATCACTCAAAAATATTTTGAAACGAAAAAGTTATGACTGTTTTAGCGAGAGAGGGTAAAGCCGAAATGAAAGTGAAAAACTGTTATGAACGTACACTTTTGGCGCTCTATTTGGGTTGCCTAATGAACCCGAAAAGGGGGTTACATATTTTTTAAAAATAGTCTCATATGATACGAATAACATACTGAAATTTGGGAATTTTCTGATAAGTGAGCAAGGCGTGAGAAAATCGCAAAATGGCTCATTCGTTATGCAAGGAAGCAGCCAGCGCTGTGCCAGCCGCGCGGCCGCGCCGTGCTGCTGGTGCAGTCGCTTGGCGGGCTTTTTGAGTGCTGTTTTGATCAATGTTCGTAGCTTGTTTTCGCGTTTAGAAAATTTTTAAATGTACTATGTCATAAGGTCTATAACATACTAGAAATTCACCACGATTCGATTAATGGTTTAAGAATTAAAAATAGGCGAACATGCATGTCAGAACTACAATTTGGGCGACGCCGAATGTAGTCATAATGGGATGTTTTGACATTTTTCGTTCCAAAGTGTGTTTGGGTTAAATTAAAAAAAATATTATATCTAATAAAGTTCTAAGAGAAGAGATTTGACTGTATGTGATATTTTACGTCATGAAACTTCCTTTCGGACATAAATAATGCAATAAAAATATTATATAAATTTGCATATTTAAGCGAACGTAAGCCGGAATCGACATTAAAAATGGTTTTATAACGAAACGAAAAGTATGAAACCATTAAAAAGTTGTAATATTCATAAAAGTGATGCAATGAAGATTTGCGGGGATCAAAATGGAGTTTTTGAGCAAAGATTTATATATACTTAATATATAAATATATATAGTAAAAATGTGAATATTTGCAAAACGAAAAATGCAGTAATGTGTTAGCGGGATAGAATGTTTATAAATGAGACGATGGTCTGAGTTGACTCATGAGTGACCAAAATAATAATATAAAAATTATTTATATTAAAGGAATAATATAATAAATTAAATTTTACTATAAAAGCTATTTATTAATTTCATTTAAGTCTCAATTAATGAGTAAAGGCATAAGATATTTTTAAAGTGGAATATAAATGATTGAAGCTTCAAAGTGTAAAATATTTACATACTAAAATGTGAGAGACCTTTATTTGGTGTAAAAATGTTAAAACGAATTAAGTTTCTAAATAAACTAATATTCGTTTTAAGTAAGAATAAATAATATTAGTTTGTATAAAACTAATAATTATTATTGATGAATATACATGCATGTTTTGTAACATATTCAATTATCTAATATGTGTGTACATGTAAATATAATTCTGTAGGAATTGTGGAGAAACTCTAGGTTAACTTTTGTGGTAATCTCCAATCAAGGCAAGTTTTTCAGTTCTATTATGTTTGTGGATTAAATGTGATTATGTGGTGAGTTACATATCATGCTTTATGAATTGTTAAAGTCAAAATATGACCAAGTTAATTGAGTTATGGAACTCAATTTATATGTGATATGTGATAACACATGTTGTATGATGTAACTCGATAAATTAGAAATGTATAATGCATGAATGTATGCGTTGTAAGGAATTATTGATGCATGTAGGATATGCATAGTAAAGAATATATGTTGCATGCAGATATGCATAGTAAATGAAATATAGTGCATATGGAATTGTGTGTTATGTGAAACATGATAAAATGTTAAATTTACTGGGCTGTTGAGCTCAATCTTGCAAACACAAACTTTATGCAGGTTAATGATGTTAAGCGATATTACTTACTATACGGATGATGAAGATTGAACGATGTGCAAAATGAATACATTTCCTTGAATTAGAAATTGTATAAATCTATGATTGATAGTTTTGTTAAATGTAATTGACAGTTATGTATAGTTTGAAATGTTGAATGGATAAAGAATGTTTATTCTGAAAAGAGAATAAATATGATTTTGAAATAAGTAAGTCATCGATAGAAAAGGTATGAAGTATTGAGACTTAAGCTTTTAATACGTTTACACGGATTATACAAATAATATAATAAATATGATTCTAGTATAAAGAATAATTGTAAAGGTTGCGATTCAGAGAATGAATGAATGGAAAGAAAGAAAAAAAAATTATTCCGTATTTTTAGCTATTTTAACATTAAATAATGTCTTAAAGCTATAACAAGGTAGTATTAACGCACAAGATCGGAAAGGAAAATAGTGTCGATTTTGGGGTCGTTACAGAAAGAAGAGCAAGGAGCTTAGATAAATCAAGCTAAGAAGAAGAAGAAGAACATCAAAGATAAGAAACTATAGAAACCTATCTTCTTCATCTTATTTCTTTTAAAAAGCTTTGTAGTATGATATGAAGTGTAAGACCCCAACTTTTATGAATAAATATTAAATTTTTCTCGAAATATATTTTTGAATATTATGGTGTGAATTTGATATAATGTTATAGTTGTGGGTATTATTTACAAATTTTATAAAGTAATCAAATGGTTATATAATATTCGATTGGTGGAGAATATTTGTTTTAACAGGAATATTCATAATACGGCAAGACAATTAGTGGACCCCTACAACTAAGTATTATGTCGTAGTTAGAAAAGCTAGTAATTATCTTTTTATAAAAATAACTACGAAAGTTTTACCGTTAAATTGTTGAACTACCCGGTGGTAAAAAATGCGATGTCTGGCGTGGTTGCGTAGTAAGCACTGCGGTATTGATTATTAATGCTTACGTGAGAAGTCACTCGGTTATACTCAATTATTCTACTGATAATTGCAAAGATAATATCTCTCATATTATTGATTCAATTCCTTTCACAATATCATCTGCATAATATTTTATATTATTAAATCAATAATTGAGATGACAAAATTATTCATATTATTATTTGCAATATTGATAATGTCTAGAAAATTCTGTCAAGGAGAGGTTTGGTCACCTAATCATGCATGATGAGAGAGAAATCCTTATCGGAAAGCCCCCTCTTTCTTGGGAATGATCTGGTTGTTAAATATTGTGAGTTATAATATTAATGATGAATAAGTTCGTGTTGATTAAAGATGAAATTGATATTTTCATTGTGCTGGGATTATTAGTGTTAGTGGAAATCGACATCTATTTCGATAATAATGGATGTCTGGAGGTTATATTGACCAATCGGGTAATTAATCGGATAAATGAGCAATTAATTGCTATTGATTCACATGCTTATAACTATTTGTTCACATGTGTGTACAATTGATTCACATGCATGTACTATTAGGGGAGATGGTGCAAGATTGATAATACTTGCATGACTAAATTAAAAATAGAGGTATAGATGAAGGTACTATACTGTAATTAATTTTTTCACATGATTATACTATGTATTCACATGATTGTACTATTGATTCACATGATGTACTATTAGGGGAGGTGGTGCAAGTTTGATAATACTTGCAGGACTAAATTAAAAATGAAAGAAAAGATGAAGGTATTATACTGTAATATTTTGAGCCCCAAAACGTGCAATTATCAAAACTACGTTTTCCTATAAATAGAAGCTCATTCTTCTTTCATTCTCACCAATTCACTAAGACTCACAAGAGCAATTATAGAAGAAGAAGCTATAGAGAGAGAAGTTTTAAAGAGAAAGTAGAAGAGAAGTCTGCTACCTCACTATTCCAGTATCCAGTCTTCTTCTGAGGTAAGGGATATTATTTTGTTCAGTATTCATAGAAATAATATTTTCTTCCATACTCTGTAATATGTGAGTAATATTATTTCATCTCGTATTCCTGATTATACCCTCATTTTGTTAAAGTATTGCTTCTATACTCCGTGAAATTTGTAGAATATCCTTGAAATTTGCGCTTCATCTAGTAACGTTTCACAAAGATATTTTTTGCACATTCTTGTTAAATTTTAAATTTTTAATGCCGGAGTACTGTCCATGAGTAGTATTCATTTTTATGGTACTATTTATAAAGTACTATTCACGGGGTACTATTTATAAAATACTATTCACGTATACTATTCACGAGTACTATTCACAAAATACTATTCACGGGGTACTATTCCCGAAGTACTATTCATGGGGTATTATTCACTCGGGTACTATTCACCCGGGGAATTATTCATGACAAAAATTGATTTCTTTACTGTCCAAATCATTTTTGATACAATATTATTCTTGAATTTTACTCCACAAAACAATATCATGTTGATAATTTGGACATTATTGACTTCTGGATAAATTAAGTTATAATCTTTAAAAATTTATCATTTGCTTTCTTTTAATTGAATTCTTATATCATTGTCATCATCCTCATGCTTATATTGTGATAAAAGTCATATGTGGCTTACGTGCATAAATGTACTATTGATTGGTATGATTATGACCAAGGATTATTCGGTATAATCATGACCGTAATGTTACAAATGACGTGATAAAAATCCTCAATAGCCTGTAGTGCATTGATGAACAGTTGTTGATATGATTATGACCAGGGATTATTCGGTATAATCATGACCATTGATGATTACATGAATATCCTTGGCCCGTAGTGCAAGGATGATTGATGATGTGGTTTATTTATTAAAAGTGAGTCTCGGTGATAAAATTGATGATAAACTTTTTAAATCATAGAAGATAGTAGATATCATGCTCTACTTGACTCTTCTAATGGATTGCTTGTTCCGCTACAGTTAAACTTGATGTTTATTATATTTTATCAGTTTAACACTGTTGAAGGCTAACGATAATTTATTCTACATTATCTTAATCATAATATTTCTTACTGGGCTAGTTGAGCTCACCCTTTTTCTTTCATTGTTCTCTTAAGGAAATATGAACGTAGCTGGGACTAGTCGGGGAACGGAGTGATGGTCTAGATGTTTGCATTAGTAGTCCTCACTATTCAGTGAAATAGTGTGATAATAATTTTAATGATGACTTTATTTGAGTTTGGATACTCTCTACGAGACATTATCCGTTTTGAAACTCTCAGCTACGTTTTGTTGTACTGTATAAAAGAAGTTTGTATTTAAATTATGTACCATGTATTTGGCGACTCAAGATGGGTGATGTATACCTATTTTGGGGGCGTCACAGTTGGTATCAAAGCTTAGGGATATGATCCTTGGCTGAGATGTGAGACAAAAACTAGGAGGGGAGAAATGGGAAATTCCTTCGCTAGTATGACCTACCTAAGTTTATTTGGTATTTAATTGGTTGGTCAGAGTATAGGGATAATATGTGTTATGTCAATTAACCCTTGTTTTGTGGCAGTATTTGATAATGGCATCCGAAAATGTTGAGATAAGCAATGAAGCACATGAGACCGTTGAGTCACCAACGATCAATACCCAGGATAATGTGCATCAGGATGACAATAATCCTTAGGAAAATAACAACGCTGACGAAATGATGAACGATGGGATGTTCAGAGGCTTTATGCAATTCATGAAACATCAGGCGAGAACGACTCCTATTCAAACTGCAGGTGGAAACAATGACAACTCTCTGATGGTCACCGCTAAACAGTTCAAAGAGCTGGGACCACCTGAGTTTTTGGGAGAGCCAAAACCACTTAAGGTGGAGACGTGGATAAAATAGATCACCAAGATATTTGATGTCTTGGGATGCTCCGAGGAGCAAAAGGTTCCCTTTGCCACCTTCATGTTGCGAGGAAAGGCAGATTACTGGTGGAAATCAGTAAAACATACTTAGTCTGCCGCACTGAAGATGTCTTGGGAGAAATTTCAAGAACTGTTAAACGACAAGTACTTTCTCGAAAGTGTTCGTCACATGAAGGAGGTAGAGTTCATCAAGCTGGAGCAGAATAATATGACCGTGTCGCAGTACGAAGCTAAGTTTGCCAAGTTGTCCCGGTTTGTGTCCCACTTGGTTGATAATGAAGAGAGAATGATGCGGATGTTTCTAAGAGGTTTGAAACCTGAGATACGTCAATACTTAATTTCTCACAAATTGTGTTTGTATTTAGATGTAGTGAATATGGCTCAATTATTGGAGCGCGATAATGAACCAGCCCAACCAAAAGATAACGAGCAACAACACAATAATAATCGTACCGGTGGCAACGGTCATCAGAACAATGATAACCATCATGGAGGAAATTATCATGCCAGAAATGGTAACCACTTCGGTGGTAATCATGGCCAAGATAATAGAAGAAATGATTCAAGTGGAAAATTCAAGAAGAGAAGATTTAACGATGATGGGAAGACGTCGGCAGCAACACCAACGCCAACAACAAATTCTAGGGGAGGAGAACGACCGCCAGTTAGATGCTACAGATGCGGAGAGGAGGGACACATAAGTCCAAATTGTTCACAGCCTTCCAAGATATGTTTTAGTTGTGGAAAAGACGATCACATAGCTCGATTTTGTCCTGTAGCAAAATCAAGTCCTGTTGGGACGGTGGCACAAAAGGCGGATACGGACAAAATAAAGTCGGTGGTTTCAGAAAGAGCATTTTTTGTGACTTCTCAAAAAGCGAGTAACCCAAACGAAGTTAGCACATATTAGTTAATTATAAATTCTTGCGAAGTCTAAACCTTATTAGATACCAGTTCTACCCATTCTTTTATTTCTCCTACTTGCGCTCAACGTTTAAATTTGACTCCGGAGAAATTAGACTTTGACTTATCTGTTGAAACTCCGTTAAGAGAAACCTTCGTTACATGTGTTATCCAAGTCTTGGATGAGAGTCACAATTTTGAATGATATTTCTATCGTTAATAAATTTCTTGACGTATTCCTTAAAGACTTCCTAGCCTACCCCAGAGCATGAAATCGAATTTTGTATTGACCCCAGTACAAAACCCATTTCTAAAACCTAAAATATTTCTTTACCCAAAACGAACGTAACATGCGCCGAAGACGTTGGCTCGAGATGTTGAAGATTACGATAATACGATTCAATACCATCCTAGAAAAGCGAACGTGGTAGTTAACGCATTGAGTAGAAGATCATATGCGTTTATGAGTGCGATATTTTTAACACAAAGACCCATTTCATACGACTTACAAAAGATATAGATAGAGTTAAAGACTCTAGGGACCCACGTGATGATATCAAATATACGAGTAGAATGGACGTTAATCGATAAAGTTAAAACCGCTCAAAGCTACACACCCGGAGCTGATGAATGTGAAGAAGAAGGTTCAAGAGGGCGTTATTCTAGAAGCAAGAATCGATGAAGAAGGAATACTTCGAGTCAACTCCAGACTTTGTGTTCCTAACGATTCTGACTTGAAGTATAAAATCATGATGGAGGCACACAACACACCATTTGCAATCCATCCTGGGAGTACCAAAATGTATCGTGATCTTCAACATACATTTTGGTGGAGCAATATGAAGAGAGAGATAGCAGAGTTTATCTCAAGGTGTCTAACTTGTCAACGAGTCAAGGCAAAGCATCAAGTGCTAAAAGGTCCATTACAACAACTTGAAATTCCAGAATGGAAATAGAGCACATTACCATGGATTTTGTTACTGGTCTTCCCAAGGTTTCTCAAGGCATAGATGCGATTTGGGTCATTGTTGATAGATTGACCAAGTCTGCTCATTTCTTACCGATACGAGAAACTTATACACTTGAACGTCTTGCTCGTATGTACATAAATGAGATTGTAAGATTTCATGGTATGCCAGTATCCATAGTTTCTGATCGAGACCCAAGATTCACTTCACGATTTTGGGTTAGTTTGTAAAAAGCTATGAGCACGGATTTATGATTTAGTTCGACATATCATCCTCAAACGGACGGACAGTCGGAGAGGATTATTCAAACTCTTGAAGATTTATTAAGACTCTGTGTCCTTGACTTCAAAGGAAGTTGGGACAAGTTCTTACCATTGGTAGAGTTTTCCTACAACAAAAGTTATCAAGCAAGTATTGGCATGGCTCCATTTAAGGCGTTGTATGGAAGAAAGTGTCGTTCTCAAAGTATCTTTGGGATGAGGTGGGTGAAGCAACGTTGTTGGGACCGGGAGTTGGTACGATATGACTACGTAAAAGATTCAAACAATCCGACAACGTATAAAAACCTCACAAAATCGACAAAAGAGTTATGTTGATCTTCATCGAAAGGACGTGGAATTCAATATTGGAAATCATGTGTTGTTACGTGTTGCTCCATGGAAAGGAGTTACGAGATTTGGAAAGAGAGAAAAGCTCAATCCTCGATTCATTGGCCCATTTTTAATCCTCGATCGAGTAGGAAATGAGGCCTATAGACTAGCCTTACCACCAAGTATGTCTCGTGACGTTTTTCACATATCTATGTTACGTAAATATGTGAAAGACCCGAACCACATTATTGAATTAGAACTGGACGAGATAACGAAAGATTTAATGTATGAGGAGGTACCTATTAAAATCTTGGATAAGAAGGATCATATTCTACGCTCCAAGGTTATACCTCAAGTCAAAGTTTTGTGGAGAAACCACGATGTTGAGAAAATGACCTGGGAGTTAGAATCTTAAATGAAGTCAAGGTATCCTCACCTCTTCAACATACCAGGTACGTACCCTAATTTCGAGGATAAAATTTCATAAGAAGGGGAGGTTGTAAGACCCCAACTTTTATGAATAAAGATTAATTTTTTCTCGAAATATATTTTTGAATATTATGGTGTGGATTTGATATAATGTTATAGTTGTGGGTATTATTTACAAATTTTACAAAGTAAGCAAGTGGTTATATAATATTTGATTGGTTGGGGAATATTTGTTTTAATAGGGAATATACGTACGACGACACAATCATTGGTGGACCCCACAACAGAAGTATTGTCGTAGTTAGAAAACGACAGAATTATCTTTTTATAAAAGTAACTATGAAAAGTTTTACCGCTTAAACTGTTGAACTACGGTTGGTAAAAAAATACGATGTCTGGCGTGGTTGCGTAGTAGCCACGGTATTGATTATTGATGCTTACGTGAGAAGTCACTCGGTTATACTCAATTATTCACGATAATTCTTTGATAATATCTCTCATATTATTGATTGATTATTGTCACAAAGATCATTTGCATAATATTTTATATTATTAAATCAATAATTGAGACGACAAAGTTATTCATATTATTATTTGCAATATTGATAATGTCTAGAAAATTACATCGAGAAGAAGTTTGGTCACCTAATTCATGGCTGATAAGGAGAAATCTTACCGTAAAAGCCCCTCTTTCCTAGGAATAATCTGGTTGTTAAATATTGTGAGTTATAATATTAATGATGAATAAGTTCATGTTGATTAAAGATGAAATTGATATTTTTATTGTATTGGGATTATTAGTGTTAGTGGAAATCGACATCTATTTCGATAATAATGGATGTCTGGAGGTTATATTGACCAATCGGGTAATTAATCGGATAAATGAGCAATTAATTGCTATTAATTCACATGCTTATAACTATTTGTTCACATGTGTGTACTATTGATTCACATGCATGTACTATTAGGGGAGGTGGTGCAAGATTGATAATACTTGCATGCCTAAATTAAAAATAGAGGTATAGATGAATGTACTATATTGTAATTAATTTTTTCACATGATTATACTATTTATTCACATGATTGTACTATTGATTTACATGATGTACTATTAGGAGAGGTGGTGCAAGATTGATAATACTTGCATGCCTAAATTAAAAATAGAGGTATAGATGAATGTACTATACTGTAATTAATTTTTTCACATGATTATACTATTTATTCACATGATTGTACTATTGATTTACATGATGTACTATTAGGGGAGGTGGTGCAAGTTTGATAATACTTGCAGGACTAAATTAAAAATAAAAGAAAAGATGAAGGTATTATACTGTAATATTTTGAGCCCAAAACGTGCAATTATCAAAACTACGTTTTCCTATAAATAGAAGCTCATTCTTCTTTCATTCTCACTAATTCACTAAGACTCACAAGAGCAATTATAGAAAAAGAAGCTATAGAGAGAGAAGCTTTAGAGAGAAAGTAGAAGAGAAGTCTGCTACCTCGCTATTCCAAAGATCCGGTCTTTTCTTACGAGGTAAGGGATATTATTTTGTTTAGTATTCATAGAAATAATATTTTCTTCCATACTCTGTAATATGTGAGTAATATTATTTCGTCTCGTATTCCTGATTATACCCTCATTTTGTTAAAGTTTTGCTTCTATACTCTGTGAAATTAGTAGAATATCCTTAAAATTTCCGCTTCATCTAGTATCGTTTTACAAGGATATTTTCTGCACATTCTTGTTAAATTTTAAGCTTTTCATGCCGGAGTATTGTCTATGAGTAGTATTCATTTTTATGGTACTATTCACAAAATACTATTCACGGGGTACTATTCACAAAGTACTATTTACGAGTACTATTCACAAAGTACTATTCACGAGTACTATTCACGGGGTACTGTTCCTAAAGTACTATTCACAGGGTACTATTCATCCGGGGAATTATTCATGACAAAAATTGATTTCTTTGTTATCCAAATCATTTTTGATACAATATTATTCTTGAATTTTACTCCACAAAACAGTATCATGTTGACAATTTGGACATTATTGAATTCTGGATAAATTAAGTTATAATCCTTAAAAATTTATCCTTTGCTTTTTTTTAATTGAATTCTTATATCATTGTCATCATCCTTATGCTTATACTGTGATAAAAGTCATCTGTGGCTTACGTGCATAGATGTTCTATTGATTGGTATGATTATGACCAGAGATTATTCGGTATAATCAAGACCGTAATGTTACAAATGACGTGGTAAAAATCCTCAATGGCCTGTAGTGCATTGATGGACAGTTGTTGGTATGATTATGATCAGGGATTATTCGGTATAATAATGACCATTGATGATTACATGAATATCCTTGGTCCGTAGTGCAGGGATGATTCGATGATGTGGTTTATTTATTAAGCTGAGTCTCAACGATAAAATTGATGATAAACTTTTTAAATCATAGAAGATAGTAGATATCATGCTCTACTTGACTCTTCTAATGGATCGCTTGTTCCACTTCTGATTAAACTTGATGTTTATTATATTTTATCAGTTTAACACTGTTGAAGGCTAACGATAATTTATTCTACATTATCTTAATCATAATATTTCTTCTTGGGCTAGTTGAGGCTCACCTTTTGCTTTCATTGTTCTCTTAAGGAAATGAGAACGTAATTTGGGACTAGTCGGGGAGCAGTGGCCGGTCCGAGATGTTTACATTAGTAGTCCTCACTATTCAGTGAAATAGTGTGATAATAATTGTAATGATGACTTTATTTGAGTTTGAATACTCTCTACGAGACATTATCCGTTTTGAAACTCTCAGCTACGTTTTGTCGTACTGTATAAAAGAAGTTTGTATTTAAATTCTGTACCATGTATTTGGCGACTCAAGATGGGTGATGTATACCTATTTTGGGGTCGTCACATGAAGTGCCTCATTGGTGGTTATGTTGTTTGATGAGAGATCATTGAAGGATCTTGGTGTGATAAGGCTACTTGTGGTTTAGATATGTTAAATCACTTGTTAGTATGCAAGGAAAATGAAAACGGATGTTAAAATTGTAAGCCTAAGTGTAAAGGATGGAAAACATAGTAGAGGACTTTGAATCAAAATTTTATTGTTTATTTTTTGTGAAATCTGGGTAAAATGATTTTTAGATAAGGAATTTATTGAAAGTTCCAAGTGGAATAGAGGAAAAATACGTTATAACGAATTTATTGCAAAATTTTTCATAAAAGGTATGATCAATCATAAAAAATCCTAACTTGGTACCCTTTAGGAGACAATTTTACTGGTAGTTAACTCTTTCAGAAAATTATTTTTTTCAAGAGTAATTGTAGTTCAGTGAAAACGTGAGTCGGAGGCTCAAGAACGAGATCAATCTGACTTTGGATCAACAAGTTATGAAGTTTAGAAAATTTGACGTTAAATCATTATTTCGGTGAAAAATTAAGTAGCCCAAGAGGGAGTTTTGAGCTAATTTCCAGACAAGTTAGAGAATTGTCAAAAAATCTATGCCCGGGGGGATTTGAATAATTTGTTATAAGGAAGAAATAGACGCAAGAATGAGCTAATTCCGATAACGAACGAGCAAGTTATGATGTGTCAAAGTAAGCACATTGAAACTATGCAAAGTCAAAAATTTGACAAATTTTGAAGAAACTGTAAAGGGTTCAAAGTCGTCCGCGCTGATTATAGGTTAATTTAAGAGCCGCCCGCGTTGGATCCGCAGAAAGTTGGACAGTCTGGACGTCTTTTAGTAAATTGGACATAACTTATTCGTATGAACTCTGATTGAGATAATTCTAGATGGTCTAGAAAGATAAGGAGTAAAACTACAACTTTCATTCTTTAAGTTTTGAGAGTTAAGGTCGGGATCAAGGTTGAAATTTGGGGTTTTTAGGACTGGTGTGTAACCGGGGGTAAGGCATGGTGGTTTCTTTAGAATGCCCTGATGCCAAGCCATGTTTGAATAGTATTTCTGAATTCTAAACATTGATCTTTGGAGATATAATCTAGAGGAATGTCAACCAAGAAATGGTAGTGGTATTGGACGTATCAATCGTACACAATAGCGTGTCAGTTAAGCTTTCGGGTTAGACAAGTCAGACGTACAACGTATGAATTGAACGTCGAAACGCTGAGTCAAATATTAATGAACTTTAATAGTATTTCGAGTTTAATGAAACGAACATTATAAAACTTGGAATAGGGTTATAGTATGTCAAAGTATAGAAGACGCTTGAGACAAGTTTTCTAAGCTTACTCAAATTTTATTGAGCAAGTATTTTAACTTCATTCAACTTTTGTTTGAATGTTAGTTTTTGAGTATATATTCTTATGAGTAATTCTTATGTATGCTTCGGTTTACACAATATTTATCAATTGTGCAAGCTTCAAACTTATACAAACTCTCTATTAGTTGTACAAGTGTTCATCTATGATATAATGCATAAATTGTTTAAAGTTTTGCTATAATGCATAAATTGTTCAAGTTTTTAAAGTTCAGTATTATATGAACTGTTTGAGATGTAGGTCAATGCCATTTTTTTTGGCTAGACAAAGATTTAAATATTTTATCGGTTTAAAAATAAATCTTTGAAATATTATTGATGATAGATATACATGTCCACCCAAATTATTTTGGGGTTCGAACTCCAGTCTGAGATGAACAACACTAATATTGGGGTATTTTTATGTCGGAAAAATCCTGACAAACCCCCTGAGGTGATCAAACAAACACATATAGTTGTTTAGCCAGAGTGTTGTAAAAACACTCGGCTGATCACCCAATGTGCCCGTAAGCCAGATCGATTCATAGTTGAATTACTGTTGAACCATTGAGAAAACAAAAATGTTCGAGGTCTTTTGACCGCTCAGTATGTTGTTTCAGAAATGTTAGATAAAAAGAAATTTACTATTATTATTTCTATTTATTAGGAATGCTTTCACAACTATTATTCAGTAGTAGAAATGGTAATATGATTCTTGATTCTGTTGTTTATTCAATTGTTTATACGTGTTGAGCTTTGTAGCTCATCCTTGCTTTAAATTAAATATTTTCAGCGAAGCCAGAGCAGATTGAATAGAACAAAGGAAAATGAAAGATGGACGAGTAGAAGATAGTTGTAACTACTTGTAATAATTAGAAGTATTGTAACAATTATTTAATACTTTATCATGTGTTGAAGACTTGAAGATTTGAGAACCTGGAATCTAGAGTAAGACATGCATATTATAATAATTAGTAATTATCTTTATGTCATTATTATTATGTTACAATTGTGAAATCCTAACAAGCGTAAACTGACGCAATGTATTCAAGTTCGCCATAATAATTTTATTATCATGACTACTAAACGAACATATTCTTTTTTATTCTAGAAGAGTAAACCTGGAATACAAATATATCCCTCATATTTACAAATTTTGTAAATGAAACTAATTTGAAGAACGAAATAAGTATACTTTAACAGTGCAACAATTTACAGCTAATTTTATGCAAAGAGGGTTGTAACTTGTTACTAGTTCCACATAATTAAGATTACATTACTAATGCATGGTAGCTTTTGGGGACCATCTCACAAACGAAAGCATGGGTCAGTTCATGTAACAAGTGTTAGATGAAGTAATAAGAATTCGAAGACTGAGAGCTTGCATGAAACGTTTGTCTAAGAATCTGTAAAAGAGAAAGTGAAAAATGACTCAAAGACAAGGGACTTTGAATCATCATATATATATATATATATATATAAAGACTGAATGATTGAAGTATAGATAAAGTTAAAGGTATCACAAAGAGTTCAGAGGAGGGTGGTGGTGGTGGTGGAGCTAGGAGAAAAATGGCTCCAGTCGGATTGCCGCCGGGTTTTAGATTTCATCCAACTGATGAAGAGCTTGTGAATTATTATCTTAAGAGGAAAATCCATGGCCTAGAGATTGAACTTGACATTATTCCAGAAGTTGATCTCTACAAGTGTGAGCCATGGGAGCTAGCAGGTCATCTCTCTTTTTCTTAGGCATACAAGAGAGTTGTATTTTTCGAGAGCCAGTGTTAAACAAATGCAATTCGATCTCTTGCATTTTGATGGCCTCTAACAAATGCAACTCCATCTCTTGCATTTGTATAGCAAGAGAATTGCATTTCAGTGGCCTTCATTAACAAAATGCAACTAATTGATCTCTTGCATTTTGATGGCCTTTGACTATCTTGCGTTTCAAATGCCTTATTTATTCCAAATCCGTTCTTCTATGTCTATTTGATTGATTTTGATACTAATATTTTGTTGAAACCTCATTGCAGAGAAATCATTTTTTCCTAGTAGGGATCCCGAATGGTACTTTTTCGGACCGAGGGACAGAAAATACCCAAATGGATTTAGAACAAATAGAGCAACCAGAGCAGGATACTGGAAATCCACAGGAAAAGATAGAAAGGTTTCGTCTCAAAACCGAGCAATTGGAATGAAGAAAACATTGGTTTACTACAGAGGCCGAGCTCCTCAGGGAATCAGGACTGATTGGGTAATGCATGAATATCGCCTTGATGATAAGGAGTGTGAGGACACATCTGGAATTCAGGTAGTTTTTAATGATGATAATTATATGGAAAAACAAACATTCTTAGAAGAATGTTTGTCTTTGCATATAATTCTGTAAATTTTCTTCAGTAATTCAAAAACATTGTATGCATATTATCAGCGGTCATAAGTTTGTTGATAATGTTAGAGTAATATTAATTATGTTGTCAGAGTAAAAATGCATTTAATTAGTTAGCGACACTTTACACTTGTACATTTTAGTGAGAATTCGATATTTCTCAGTCAGCATTTTTATTACAATGACATTATTATCTCGTCTTATATATTCTTTTTTTGGGAATTTTAAGTTTATGTTTTTTTAACATTTTAATTAAAAATAAATTATGGTTAGGCTTAGCACTTCCGCCCTTAACTTTATTGGCACAGATATCACTAGTTAGTAATTTGACTTAGGAAGCATGAAATTCGAGACCATAATAATTAGTTGGAAAAAAAATTGCCTAATTTTTTTTTCACCTCCTCTTTTCTTTTACTCATCAAAGAGAGAAAGGAAGGGTGGTTTGAGCTTTAAGATATGCAACAAGCAAAGCTAGATACTGGATAAATGGGGATAATTACTCTCTCTGCCCCTTGACAACTTTAACTCCTCAAGATCAAAGTTAAATAGGGTTTGTGCATGTGATTTATTACAGTACAGGGATTGAAGCGTGCATGCAAAGTCTGGGCTTTTCTCATCGTCTTACTTGTCCTTGCTACCTGGCCTACTTTAACTTTATTTCTTAATATACACACACACACACAATTATTACATGCAATTATTTTTTATTAGTATCGTATTTCACCATTTTCAAAGATAGTTGGTTTGATATTGCATCATTTTATCAATTAAAACTACGATATATATTAGGTAAAATATTAACATACAGAAGTTTGTGTGTTTAAAACGTATACTTGAGATTTTATGTGGGGGCATATATAAAGAGGGTACGTGTTTTAGTCTTAGACACACTTATACTTGTGTCTATCCTATTATTTTAAGAAATTTTATTAATGACAATTTTGACACTTCACCATTTTCATTAATGATTATTTTGACATTTTACTATTTTATTAATCAAAATTGTGTTATATTAGGTGCAAAACACACACAAGCTTGAGTGTGTTTAAAACACATACTCCTTATATATATATATATATATATATATATAGAGAGAGAGAGAGAGAGAGAGAGAGAGAGAAAGATTTAACAAATTGCTAAATATATTCGTTGCTTGAGCTGGTCTTAGGTCTTGGATCACTTTGTCTTTCTCCTAGATGAGACAAAAGTATTATTCCCCCTATTATATTAGTGGATCTCTTAGTAACCCTAGCAGCTGTTTGTTTGTTAGAAGTATTTTTATTTTTATTTTTTTGATCTAGAACCCCATATTCTACAACTAAAAGCAGCTAAAACTCTTCGCTTTCATGCTGTAAGATGGTGTCGGCTACTTTAGCTTTATTCTAAATGTACACTACAATAAGCCAATGACTATCCAATTCTATATCAATGACTTTACGTCATTTGCTCCCGTCATAAATTCTCAAGCTTTATAGAATTATGTAACTAATATACATTCGTTATACATACCTAAAAATATCTTTCCAACCCATTAAATTTATTATGTCAAGGGGATCTATTCCGGTACTTATTTGATGGATCCTCATTCTAGGTAGTTCCCTTCAGTTAAACCGTATGTAGAAATAAGTTAAATTTTATATTACAAAAAGTCGCATTTTAAATAAAATTTACAACTCTCTTGCTATATAAACTACAACTTAATCTATATACTACTCAAATTGATTGTCTATTTGGGTCTTTATTTGATACATTGCACACAATTTTTTATAATATATTTTTTAATATTAGACGTTATAATTTAAAATTTGTTAGTTCAAATTATGTTGAAGTGTACTGGATGCAAACCTTAATACACATACAAAAAAAACAACAAAATTTCATCATCTAGCTAGATTTTTGACTTGATTGTTGTTAACCTTTCCTATGCATTTCTCAAATAAAGTTTTAAGTTCTCTCTGCATTTCTCTAAGAAGATAGGGAGAAGAAAGGCAAAGCTTAAAAATGCATTTCTTGTATAAAGGTCTACAAATCTCCATGGATTTTTTTTTCAATATACAGAGAAGAATAAAGGCAAAGTTTTGTTGGCCCTGATTACAAGTACATATGATCTTGATTTTGACGTGTATCAATCTCTTTATTAAATCTTTCTTCTTTTCAAGTTCTCGTCTTTTCATTTCTTTTCTTTTCTTTTCTTTTTATCCCTAAATAACATCTATGTATCAAATGCCCTGGCCCCAATTATTGAATGTCTAATATTTCCTATTTTTAATTGCAGGACTCGTATGCATTGTGCCGTGTGTTCAAGAAAAATGGAATATGCGGCTCGGACCTAGAAGACCAAGGGCAACCAAACATACCATTAATAGAATATTCACAAGGTGTCATCATCAACGAGTACGAAACGATGTCGCCTGCAGACGTTAACTTAGCATCAAGTTCATGCTTGGATGAAGAAGATAAAGATGATTCATGGATGCAGTTCATTACAGATGACGCATGGTGTTCTTCTAATAATCCGATTGGCGGCGAAGAGGCTGGTTCTCAGGTTACAATTACTAACTAACAAATTGAAAATATTTATTAGAGGATGGGCTGGTATTTGTTAATAATATATGATTTGGGTAAATTATCCTCGATAATAAGACAATACATATATAACATTTTTAAGAAGTTTGTAAAATTTTATATACTTCCTAATTTTTATTGTAATTATTTTTTTTTACCATTGTTGTGGCTGGTTGTATCTGGAAAGCCAGATTATGTTATGGCTCTACAGATTCAGGTTTTGAGTACCTCTGTAATGAGGCTACTTGGGTGTTACTTCAAAAATAAGTAATGGGCATGCATGTGTTTTAAATGACATAATTAGTTTTATATTCGATCTTTTTCATATATGAATGATTCCTAATAATTTATTCCCCTTCTTGTTGGGGAGATCATTTTCTCCATTATGTGAGATTCGTTTTTTCAATGTGATGATTGATTTCTTTCTCTTTCTGTGAGAGATTTTCATTATCATCTCTTTCGAGTTTTATTTTCTCTGTATATTGGAGATTATTTTTTTCGGTTGCGATAGTTTTTTCAATGCACAGATTTATGAAGATATATATTATTCAGATTTGAGTGTAGCGTTATTATGATGACTTATTATTTTGTTGTTCATATTGAAGTACGGTTCAGATCTACATATTGAATTCTATTGTTATTTATGGAATATGACTGTTTTAAAAGAGTATATGTGGTATCTACTATATGTTGTTACGATTGACATTTTTTTTGTTTGTCTACATTTTATTTGAAATGATTAATATTTCAATTATTCTGATTGTAATCATTCATATCTTTTAATGGTAATATATGACTTTGAAATTCTTTGATAAAAAAAAAACCTTCAGTCGAGTTGAAGAGCATGTGGTTTATTTTGCCATTTATTGATTTAAAGTTAAAGTATGGAAATTAAATTAAATTATTAAGGTTAAATTAAATGATTTCATATATTTTAATTAAACTTAAAAATATATCAAAATAATTTAAAAAATAAAAATATATTATATATTGAGCCGAAGGAGTATTATTTCAAATTGGGGATCTTCATTTGACAATTTTACTACTGTTTGTGTATAGATTTAATATTACCGAGTTTAGGTAATGAAGCATTAATATAATAATCATGTAAAATAAGACTTATATTTGTTTATTTTGTCATTACTATAGTCATTGACAAATATCTGCAAATGAAATAAAAAAAATTGTATACACTATGAGCCCAAGTATAAATTAGGGTTCACATTTGATTTAAACAATTTAATGAAAAATAAAAAAGTCAAAATAAATGAACAAAGGGAGAACACATAGAGTGGTTTTGGCCCCTTAGGGTCTGGTCAGCCCTAGGTGGTCCCACCTTAAGACAAAATCTGACATCTTCCTCAATTGAACTTGATTTGAACTATCGGAACGAAACAAGGACAAAACGAAAAAAAACGAATAGAGAATGAACAAAAAAAAACTAAGGTGCCCCCCTAGGCACCCTAGGGGGTACATCGTTTCATGATCCCGAGAATCGTGTTGGACAAACTTTGAGCAGTGCAATGACTGAATAAAGAGCCTGAACCATTGAAATGAGCAAGAGAACTTGTGAGGTTCTAGAAATAGTGTCACTTGGATCTTTCATGACAAGAGAACCTTCTCACAGGACCAAAAATCAGGATAATAGGATGAAAATGATCAAGAAAAACCAAATCGAACGAAGAGGACCAGAGGAGGCACGAACCTAGGGTTTGACCCCCTAGGGTTCGACCCCATAGGGCATGGCCTACCTGTAAGACCCCAACTTTTTAATGAATAAAATTGAATTTCCTCTATTATTATTTTGAATAATAAAGTGTCAATTTGATATAATACTTTGGTTATGGATGAAATGTAAAAATTTTGCAAAATAAGCAAGTGGTTATAAAATATTCATTTTTGTCGGGGAATATTCGTTTGGTCGTGGAATATTCTATCTGTCGGGGAATATTCAAACGACGGCGCAACCATTTGTGGACCCTATAACGGATAACTGTCGGATGAAGAAAATGACAAGTTTGAGTTTTATAATTAATTGGCGTAATTATTACGAATTAACAATTGTTGGATTACCGGTAGTTAAAATACGATGAATCGCATGGTTGCATAAAGAAAGACATACAGTATTACACAATATTTTTGAATCATTGATTCTTACGTGAAGACACTACTCAATAATTGTTACGAGTAATTATCGCTCAATATTTTATTTTATTGATTCAATAATTGCTACGTTGATATTTTATATTATTGTTGTTTCAATAATTGTCACGCTGACAAGATCTCCATTATCAGATCAATAAATCATATTATTTGACTAATATTGTTAGATAGCATTATTGGCAATGTCTCAGGAAGTTACATCAGGAAATGAGTTTTGTCACCTAATTGTGCGCCAATAAGGAGAAATTTTATCGAAAGCCCCTTCGGGAACGAATTCGGTCATTATAATTGTGATTCTGTAATATTATTTATGAATAATTAATTATTAATTTATATGATGATGGAAATATTTATTTTATCTGGATAAAATGAAGGAATAAATGCTAAGGTGTTTTATCAGTATTTTGTCGGAATGGAGGTATTAAAAATTATCCGTATGTGAATTTCTGGTATTTTTCGTTTGGAATTTGGAAAAACTTAAAGCTACAAAGTTGTAGAGAATTTAATTTCCTATGGAATGGACATAAATTCGTATTTTTCTCATAAAGGGCTATTTATTATGAATTATTGAAGTTTCGGAAAATAAATGTTTTTATTAAAATTATGGGTGGGACCTACTTTTGTTTTTTTTAAAACATGTGCTGGAATTTTTTTTCAAATGTGATGGGCTGATGGCTTTCTAAAAAGGATGGCGTAGAAGATGAAAAATAAATAATATTATTTTATTATTTAGTCTGCTTTGGCGTTCTAGCATTTTCCTATAAATAAGGTGGTTAGTTAGAATTAAAAATCACACCAGAAACAAGTTTTTTTTTTTTCCATTTCTCTCTATATTATAGAGTGTATTTTGTGAATATTTTGATACTTTGAGAGTTGCTATTCAGTGCAAGTTTTCTTCGGCTTTACATCCTATATTCCAGTCAAAAATACTGTTCTTTTGAGGTAAGTGATGCTGTTTTCTTCATAATGATGTTATTCTTTCAATATCATTATATCGAAATATTGGTATGGATTTTATTGTGGAATTTCTACCTTTTTCATGTATGGGAGTTATTATTCACGTATCTAGATTATTTATTCACGAATCTGGCACTTTATTCACGGGGAAAAAATGAAATTTTCTTTTCTTTGTCCAAGTTGTCTATTATGGTTACTATCTTTGATTGTATTCATGTTTTGATCTTTATTCTTGAATTTTGCTCAGAAATTGAATATTATAAGGTATTTTTGAACTTGGATAAATTAAAGTACGAATCGCAAATCTTTGATCTTTTATCTCACTAGATTCATTTTCTTTAAGATATTTTTCATCATCCTCAGTCCTAATTGATGATATTCTTGAATATCTTTGGCGCGTAGTGCTGAGATGAATGATTAAGCGATGAATATATATCTTTCGTAGTGCAAAGATGAGCAGTGTTGAGATGAACATGACCAATTGGTGATACAAATGAATATCTTTGGCCTGTAGTGCAAAGATGAATATTTGATTCAAGATGTATATTGATTGATGTTACAGGGATAAAATATTGATGATGGACTTTTAAATCTTAGAAGATAGTAGAATTCATTATCTACTTGACTCTTCTAATGGATTGCTGTTTCCGCTGCAGTTGTTGATCTAAAACTTGTTGTCTATTATGTTCTATTAGATTTTTCCCTGTTGAAAACTAATGATAATTTGTTGTATATTATCTTAGTTATAATATTCTTTACTGGGCTAGTTGAGCTCACCCTTTTCCTTTTTGTTCATTTTTCTTCTCAGGAGGTGAGAATATAGCAGGAACTAGCTGGGGTATGGAGTGATGTTTCCAGTCAGTTGTGTTAGTATTCCTCACTATTTTGTAAAATATTGTATCAATAATTGTAATGAGGACTTCTTTTGAGTTTGTATACTGTCTATTAGATAATATTTGTATTCAAACTCATAATATATGTGTTATCGTATTTTGCACGACAATTGTATTACTAAAGTTATATTTATTTTTGTACCATGTATTTGGCGACTCAGAATGGGTGATGTATACCTATTTTGGGGGCATCACTGTGACACCCCCAAAATAGGTATACAACACCCATTCGAGTCGCCAAATACATGGTATGTAAAGCAAACTACAACTTCAATAATACAATTGTCGTAGGCAAAATACTGACAACACATATCTTGTGAGTTTAAATACAAATATTGTCTTCTAGACAATTTCCACACTCAAATAAGTCCTCATTACAATTATTCAAACCCTATTTTACAAAAATAGTGAGGATCTGCTAAAACATCTTTCTAGAACCATCACTCCATACCCCGACTAGATCCTCGCTATGTTCTCACCTCCCGAGAAGAAAAAAGGAACAAAAGGAAAAAGGGTGAGCTCAACTAGCCCAAAGAAGAATATTACGACTAAGATAATATACAACAAATTATCATTAGTCTTCAACAGGAAAATCTGATAAAATATAATAGTAACAAGTTTTAGATCAACAACGCAGCAGTAAACAACAATCCATTAAGAGTCAAGTTGAGAATGAGTTCTACTATCCTCTAAGATTTAAAAGTCCATCATCAATATTTTATCTCTCGTAATAACAATCAATATACATCTTTAATCAAATATTCATCTTTGCACTGTGCCAAAGATATTCATTTCAGATCACCAATGGGTCATGTTCATCTCAACACTGCTCATCTTTGCACTACGCCAAAGATATTCATTAGGTAATCATTCATCTTTGCACTACAAAGCCAAAGATATTCATCGCTTAATCATTCATCTTTGCACTTCAAAAGCCAAAGATATTCAAGAATATCATCATTTAGGACCGAGGATGATGAAAATATATTATTAAAAAAACGAATCCAAAGTGAAACAAAATAACAAATATTAGAGATTCAGTATTATAGTTTATCCAAGATCAATAATACTCCATAATAACCAATTTTGAAGAAAAATTCAAGAATAAAGATCAAAACATGGATACAATCAAATATAGTAACCATAATGTACATCTTGGACAAAAGGAGAAAATTTCATTTTTCATGATTAGTGCCAGATTCGTGAATAAGGTCAGATATCGTGAATAAAGGCCAGATACGTGAATAAGAAACCCCGACACACAAAAAGTTTCAAATTTGATAAAAAGTTCAGATCAATACTTCGGCATAATGATATTGAAGAAATAATATCATATATGAAGAAAATAACATCCCTTACCTCAAACGAACAGTACTTCTGATCGGAATATCGGATATAAGGCTAAATGAAACTTGTGCTGAATAACAACTCTCAAAGTATCAAAATACTCACAAAATACGCTCAATAATATAGAGAGAGAAAGAGAGAAAACTTATTTCTGGTGTGATTTTCAATTCTAACTTAGCCCTTTATTTATAGGAAAATGTTAGCACGCCGAAGTAGACTTGACCTGCAACCTGATGGCTTTACCTGCTACTATTGCCACCCACTACATTTGAAATAAAATTCAGCACATTTCTTCACCAACCACAAGTGGGGCCCACTCAATTCTAGAATTTTCCACCAAAATTATTTATAAACTTAATTTCTGAATCAATCACCTCTTAAAATTCATAACAAATCATACGTTCATTTTTAACGGTTCAAAATTTGTGGACATATACTCAACTTATATATATGTATAACATATCCAAAAATCACGACAATCCAACGGTCAGATTAAAAATTATAACTCACGCAATATATCTCAAAAACACTGGTTTAATTTTTAATACCTCCATTCCGACAAAAATACTGATAAAACACCTCAACATTAACTCCTTCATTTTTAACCACAATAAATAAATCCATCATTTATATCCACATAAAATAAATATTTTCTTATCATATAAATCAATAATTAATTAGTCATAAATAACATTACAGAATCACAATAATGACAAACTTAGCGCCTCCGAGGAAAGAGGGGCTTTCGATAAGGATTTCTCCTCATCGCACGCAATTAGGTGACCAAACCTCTCCTCGATGTAACTTTCTATACATTGCCAATAATGCTATCTAATAATATTATTCCAAATAATATAAATTATTGATCCGATAATGGAGATGATGTGCGTGTGACAATTATTCAAACAACAATAATATAAATATCAACGTAGCAAGTATTGAATCAATAAAATAAAATATTGAGCAAGAATTATCGTAACAATTATTGAGTAGTATCTTCTACGTAAGAATCAATAATTCAACAATAGTGTATAATACCGCAAGTGCCTTCGCAATGCAACCACGCCAGACATCGTATTTTAACCACCGTGTATTCCAACAATTGTTAATCAGTAATAATTACGCCGTTATTTATAAAACTTAAACTTGTCGTTTTCTTCATCCGATAGTTATTCTGTTATGGGGCCCACAAATGACTGCGCCGTCGTATGAATATTCCCCGACAACAAGAATATTCCACGACCAAATGAATATTCCCCGACAATAATGATTATTTTATAACCACTTGCTTATTTTGCAAAATTTGCGATCGTTCTCCTCCACTAGAATTTGTTGCTGGTGCTGGTGCTGTTGCCGACGTCTTCCCGTCATCGTTAAACCTTCACTTCTTAAAATTTCCACTTGAATCATTTCTTCTATTATCTTGGCCATGATTACCACTGAAGTGGTTACCATTTCTGGCATGATAATTTCCTCCACGATGGTTATCATTGTTTTACGATCATTGCCACCGTGACGATTATTATTATCGTGTTGTTGCTCGTTATCCTTCGGTTGGGCTGGCTCATTATCGTGCTCCAATAACTGAGCCCTATTCACTACATTTGAATATAAACAAAGTTTGTGAGAAATGAGGTATTGACGTATTTTCTGTTTCAAACCTCGCAGAAACATTTGCGTCGTTCTCTCCTCATTATCAACCAAATGGGATGCAAATCGGGACAACTCGGCAAACTTAGCTTCGTACTGCGACACATTCATATTGTTTTGCTCCAGCTTGATGAACTCAACCTCCTTCATGTGACCAATACTTTCGGGAAAGTACTTGTCGTTGAACAATTCTTGGAACTTCTCCCAAGACATCTTCAGTGCGGCAGATTGAGTACGCTTTACTGATTCCCACCAAGAATCTGCCTCTCTCGCAATATGAAGGTGGCAAAGGAACCTTTTGCTCTTCGGAACATCCCAAGACATCAAATATCTTGGCGATCTGCTTTATCCACGTCTCTGCCGTAAGTGGTTCTGGCTTTCCCAAAAACTCCGGTGGTCCCAGCTCCATGAACTGCTTAGCGGTGACCATCCGAGAGTTGCCAGTGGTTCCACCTGCATTTTGAATAGGAGTCCCTCTCGCTTGATGTTGCATGAATTGCATAAAGCCTTTGAACATCCCATCGTTCATCATTTGATCGGTGTTGTTGCTTACCTGAGGATTATTGCCATCCTGATGCACATTATCCTGGGTATTAATCGTTGGTGACTCAACGGTCTCATGTGCTTCATTGCTTATCACAACATTTTCAGATGTCATTTTCAAACACTGCCACAAAACAAGGGTTAATTGACATATCACATATTATCCCTATACTCTGACCGACCAATTAAATACCAAATAAACTTAGGTAGGTCATACTAGTGAAGGAATTTCCCGTCTCTCCCCGCCTAGTTCTTATCTCACACCTTAGCTAGGGATCATATCCCTAAGCTTTGATACCAATTGTGACGACCCCAAAATAGGTATACAACACCCATTCTGAGTCGCCAAATACATGGTACAGAAAGCAAACTACAACTTCAATAATACAATTGTCGTGCAAAATACGACAACACATACTGTGAGTTTAAATAAAAATATTGTCTTCTAGACAATATCCACACTCAAATAAGTCCTCATTACAATTATTGATACACTATTTTACAAAATAGTGAGGACTACTAAAACAACTATCTTGAATCATCACTCCATACCCCGGCTAGTTCCTGCTAAATTCTCTCCTCCTGAGAAGAACAATGGAACAAAGAAGAAAAGGGTGACCTCAACTAGCCCAGTAAAGAATATTATGACTAAGATAATATACAACAAAATATCATTAGTCTTCAACAGGGGAAAATCTGATAAAATATAATAGACAACAAGTTTTAGATCAACAACTGCAGCGGAAACAACAATCCATTAGAAGAGTCAAGTAGAGAAAGAATTCCACTATCTTCTAAGATTTAAAAGTCCATCATCAATATTTTATCCCTGTAACAACAATCAATATACATCTTTAATCAAATATTCATCTTTGCACTACAGGCCAAAGATATTCATTTGTATCACCGGTTGGTCATGTTCATCTCAACACCTATTCATCTTTGCACTACGGGCCAAAGATATTCATTAGGTAATCATTCATCTTTGCATTACAGGCCAAAGATATTCATCAGTTAATCATTCATCTTTGCACTACAGGCCAAAGATATTTAGTAATATCATCATTTAGGACCGAGGATGATGAAAAATATATTAAAGAAAACGAATCCAGTGAAACAAAATAACAAATATTAGAGATTTGTATTACAGTTTATCCAAGATCAATAATACTCCATAATAACCAATTTTGAAGTAAAATTCAAGAATAAAGATCAAAACATGGATACAATCAAAGATAGTAACCATAATAGACATCTTGGACAAAAAGGAGAAAATTTCATTTTTTGGTGAATAGTGTCGTATTCGTGAATAATGTCGTATACGTGAATAGTGCCGTATACGTGAATAGTAACCCCGACACAAAAAGTTCCAAATTTGATAAAAAGTTCAGACCAATATTTCGGCATAATGATATTGAAGAAATAATATCATTTACGAAGAAAATAACATCCCTTACCTCAAAATAACCGTACTTCTGACTGAATTTCGAATATAGTGCTGACAAAAACTTGTACTGAAAAAATAGAAACTCACAAAGTATCTAAATACTCACAAAATACGCTCGATAATATAGAGAGAGAAAGAGAGAAAGCTTATGTTTCTGGTGTGATTTTCAATTCTAACTTAGCCCTCTAATTATAGGAAAATGTTAGCACGCCGAAGCAGACTTGACCTGCAACCTGATGGCTTTACCTTCTACTATTCCCACCCACCACATTTGAATAAAAATTCCAGCACATTTCTCACCAACCAAAAGTGGGGCCCACCAATTCTAGAATTTTCCACCAAAATGATAAATTCTGAAAATTCAACAATTTCTGAACCAGTCACCTCTTAAAATTCATAACAAATCATACGTTCATTTTTAACGGTTCAAAATTTGTGGACATATACTCAACTTATATATGTATAACATATCCAAAAATCACAACGATCCAACGGTCATATTAAAAATTATAACTCACGCAATACATCTCAAAAACACTGGTTTAATTTTTAATACCTCCATTCCGAAAAAAATACTGATAAAACACCTCAACATTAACTCCTTCATTTTTAACCACAATAAATATATCCAACATTTATATCCACATAAAATAAATATTTCCTTATCATATGAATCAATAATTAATTATTCACAAATAATATTATAGAATCACATTTATGACAACCAGGTCGTTCCCAAGAAAGAGGGGGCTTTCAATAAGAATTTCTCCTTCATCGGGCGCCGCAATTAGGTGACCAAACCTCTCCTCGATGTAACTTTCTAGACATTGCCAATAATGTTATCTAATAATATTATTCAAATAATATGAATTATTGATCCGATAATGGGAAATACCGCATGACAATTATTAAAACAACAATAATATAAAATATCAACACAACAATTATTGAATCAATAAAATAAAATATTGAGCAATAACTCATCGTAATAATTATTGAGTAAAGTGCCTTCACGTAAGGATCAATAATTTATCAATCTTTGTGCAATACCGTGCTTTCATCGTGCAACCACGCCAGACATCGTATTTTAACCACCGTGTATTCCAACGGTGTTAATGGTAACAATTACGCCAGTTATTTGTAAAAACTCAAACTTTATCGCTTTTCTTCATAAGCAGCTTATCCGTTATGGGGCCCACAAATGGTCGCTACGCATTGCATTTAATATTCCCAGACAAAAAGAATATTCCACGACCAAACGAATATTCCCCGACACAATGAATATTTTATAACCACTTGCTTATTTTGCAAAATTTGCACATTTCACCCATAACCAAAACATTATATCAAATTAACACCTTATTATTCACAATAATAAATAGAGGAAATTCGATTTTTTATTTATAATAAGTTGGGGTCTTACAATTAATTGCTATTATTTCACATGCTTATAACTATTTGTTCACATGAGTGTACTATTGATTCACATTCATGTACTATTAGGGGAGGTGGTGCAAGATTGATAATACTTGCATGACTAAATTAAAAATAGAGGTATATATGAAGGTACTATACTGTAATTAGTTTTTTCACATGATTATACTATTAAGTCACATGAATGAACTATTAATTCACATTATTTTCTATTAGGGGAGGTGGTGCAAGTTTGATAATAATTGCATGACTAAATTAAAAATGAAAGAAAAGAGGAAGGTATTATACTGTAATATTTCGAGCCCCAAAACGTGCAATTATCGAAACTATATTTTCCTATAAATAGAAGCTCATTCTTCCTTCATTTCTCAGCAATTCACTAAAGATATAAAGTAATTATTATAGATAGAAAGAAGAAGAGAAGTCTGCTACCTCACTATTCCAGTATCCAGTCTTCTTTTGAGGTAAGGGTTATTATTTCTTTCGTATTCATGAAGAGAGCTTCTGTTATTCCATTCTTTATTATTATGTTGGAATAACCTGTCTATGCGAAGTACCGCATACATGGTGAAATTATTCTGTTATTCCATTCTTTATTATTATGTTGAAATAACCTGTCTATGCAAAGTACCGCATACATAGTGAAATTCTTATGGTATTCCATTCTTTATTATTTTGTTAGAATATCCTATCTGTGCGGATTACGCATGACCTGGTTCCATTCTTTATCATTTTGTTGGAATAACCTGTCTGTGCGGATTATACACGCCTGGTGAATTCTTCTGCTATTCCATTCTTTATTATTCTGTTGGAATAACCTGTCTATGTGGATTACCACATGCATGGTGAATGAACTTTCGTATTCATTCTATATTAAATTATGGAAATGATCTGTCTACGTGGATTACCGCATGGCGGATGAAAATCCATTTGCAGTTTCGTATAGTCTATTACACTCGTATGAGATATCATTTCTTTTGTAATCGTCATGAAATATCATTTTATTTGGTATTTTATTTACAAGTTACTATTCACGGGTTATTATTCACCCGGTTACTATTCACTCTAGTATTATTCACTCGGGTATTCGGGGCACTTTTTGTGTCGGAGTACTATTCACGAGTTACTATTCACGGGTTACTATTCACCCAAATTATTATTCACCCGAATATTATTCACTCGGGTTTTTGGGGTACTTTTCATGTTGGGGTACTATCCACGAGGTACTATTCCCGAAGTACTATTCACGGGGTACTATTTACCCGAAAAATATATTTCTTTTCTGTCCAAATTATTTTTAGTACATGAATATTATTCTTGAATTTTACTCTCACGAAGCGAAGTATCATGTTGACAATTTGGACGTTATTGATTTCTGGATAAATTAAATTATAAATCTTTAAAATTTATCCTTGAACTTGTTTTATTGAATTATTATGTCATTGTCATCATCCTCATGCTTATATTATGTTGAAAGTCATCTTGGGCCGTAGTGCATAGAAGGACTTGGTATGATTATGACCAGTGATTATTCGGTATAATCATGACCGTAATGTTACAAATGATGTGGTAAAAGTCCTCATTGGCCTATAGTGCATTGATGGACAGTTTTTTGGTATGAACATGACCATGGGTTCTCTTCGGCCAAGGGTGCAAAGATGAATTGTTTTATGGCGTGATTATGTCTGTTGATGAAAACACGAATATCCTTGGCCCGTAGTGCATGGATAATTCGTGGTCGTGATACTAATGAATATCATTGGCCTGTAGTGCAGGGATGATTCGATGATGTGGATTAATTATTGAGCTGAGTCTCAGCGATGAAATATTAATTCATGGATGTGATAATAATGAATATCTTTGGCCGTAGTGCATGGATGTGATACTAACGAATATCTTTGGCCGTAGTTAGGAGTGAGCAAAAAACGGATAAAACCAAATTACTGAACCGAACCGATTTTTTAACCGAATTATTTTGGTTTTTTGGTTTTTTTTTCTTATTTCGGTTATATCTGATTTATTACTCATTATTTGGTTTCGATTTCGGTTTTAAAAAATAGATAATCTGGGTACCCGATTAACCGAATATTAATATTTAAAAAATAATAATTTTATAATATTATCTAATACTATCTACACTCAGTATTCACTTATTCTTGGCTTCTTGCCTTAGCAGTAGCAGGTAGCAGTCGCCGCTCCCAAAGTCCCAATCCCAGTTCCAGATCTCTTCCTTCTTCTGGCTGGACCTCAGACCCTCCTTCTAGCTGGACCTCTTCCTTAGTGGCGACACCCTCCGCCACCACTCGACACCCATCAGATCCCGCCACCGTCGGTGGCCGTCCCATCACCACCGCCATAACTCCTCCACCAAGATTCTTTATTGAATGTTTGTGCTTTCGCCTTTCAGTAACAATAACATTAACAACAAAGGGGAAAGGTCTCATAGTTAAGTTGGTGGATATGCAGCTGATCTAGTATGATGGAGTATGATGGTGATGGATATGCAGCTGATCTAATATCATTTTGTAATTTGTACAGAGGCTTGATTTAGAAAGGGGAAAGGTCTCATTGTTAAGTTGGGTTCGGTTTTTACCCGAATACCCGAAAATACTATTCGGTAATTCGGTTATTGTCAAATTTCGGTTAGTAGTTCGGATAGTAGAAATAGCAATAATTCGGTTTTCGATTATAATCGAATAGCTTATTCGGTTCGGTTATAACCGAATGATCACTCCTAGCCGTAGTGCAGGGATGATTCGATGATGTGGATTATTTATTAAGCTGAGTCTCAACGATAAAATATTGGTTATACACTTTTAATTTGTAGAAGATAGTAGATATCATGCTCTACTTAACTCTTCTAAAATACAGTTGTATGTCTTTGGCCTGTAATGCAAAGATGAAATGTTAATGAATATCTTTGGCCGTAGTGCAAAAAGATGAATTTATTAATATGATTATGAGCAGGAATTGTGATTTGGTATAACCATGATTTTTGATGTTTCAGGTGAAGATAGGTGATGAAAATTATCTTTGTCCTGGGTACGAAGAGGAATTTAGAATCACAATTATGATTACGAGTTATTCATATGATTGTGGACAGGAATTGTTGATTGGTGTTACAGGGATAAAACATTATTGGTGGACTTTTAACATGGAGAAGATAATAGACCTGATGGTCTATTTGACTCTTCTAATGGATTGCTCGTTCCGCTGCAACTATGGTTGAAAAGTTTTATCATCTACCATATGTTCTAAATCTCTGATTTATTACTGATGAAGGCTATTGATGATGTAAATTATCTTTAGTCATGATATTCTTTACTGGGCTAGTTGTGCTCACCCTCTTTGCTTCACAATTCCTTTCAGGTAATAAGAGTGTTGCCGGGTCAAGCGGGGATAACAGGGGAATACAACGGTGGTCTATAGCTGTTGAGGTTCTCCCTAAATAGTATGGAAATAATTTTGTTGAGAACTTTAGATAAGTGTGTCATATTGTATACGTCATTTGATATTTAATTTTGGTGAACCGAAATAGGTGAGGTGAACCCAACTTTGGAAGGGTGTTTTGCAACTATCATACAAGATGTCTAATGACATACAACCTTGTGTTATCATAAGACATGGTTGTGCACATCCACTTGCTGAGTATATCTACGAGCACTACCTATATGATTTTGGAGTATATTTGAAATATAATTTTCATTTAGAGACAACGAAGATAATTATATGTCAAGAGAAGACTCACCATTGGAAAGAAGATGATAGTAATCTTCTTATTTTTTTTTGGGACTTTTGGTTCAACCAAGGATAATTCTGTGGACATATGATATCTATCATAAACTAGACGCATGGCCTCCAATGTACGAAGGTTTTCTTGAGTATTTTCCAAAGATTTTAATTTCTAAAACAGTTTTTGACTGTACCTTTATGTGAGGTACCATTGCAAGGTCTTGTGGTCAAGGCACCACGAGAGTTATATATATTTGTATTAAAACTCACAGCTTATCTATTGTCGTACTCTGCACGACAGTTCAACAGTTGTATAAATGAAGTTTATATTTGATTTTTATAGTGCGATATCTGGCGACTCAGAATGGGTCGTGTGGACCTATTTTGGGGGCGTCACATGCCTTTTTTGCTAAAGCCAAAAATTACGTCATTTTTTGGCTAAATGTATCTTTTCAAAGGGTTGTTGAGGGGTCACTAATCCCTCATATAAATAGATAGGGGGGCTGTCATTCGAATTATTCAAACCATCGAAGCATATAGCAGTCTAGTCTTTTAAGTCTTCATTATTTCATTAGTTATTCATAGTCATTTATTTCAGAAAGAGATAAGAGCATTTTCTTTGGATCGTTGAGTGTGTTATTTGTAGTGATGCTATAACACACGTTGTCATTGTATCTTGAGACACAAGTGCTATTAAACTCTAAGCACCGTAAGGAGGACATAATTGTTTTAAGGACATAGTACCAAGTACTAGCCTTGACAAATTTTATTCTTGCAGTTTGGCCTATTTCAGATAAGTTTTTATATATATAGTGTCCATTCATTTTTTTCATAATAACTATCATACTAGGATAGGAGTCAATCTCCTTAAAGAAAGGAAGTTAAATTTAATCCTGACTTTTTCCTTAAGAATTAGTAATTAAATATAACTAGGAATCATAGATTCCTTAAAGTCCAATCCACTACCCAGAATATACCACTACGTGGGAAAGAATCATCCACGTGGCCTGGGACCGACCAAATTATTCGTGCCCACAAAACCATGCCTCAATATTTCCCCCACTCTCTTATTATAAGGAACTCAAAATAAGTGAGTACATTAATTAGTCACGAAGGACGTTAGCCAAAGGGCATATAGTCCCAAAGAACATTAGCTCGACTCGGAGGATTCTTGTCCACTGGACATTTAGTCCGACGAATATTTTTTCGATAAACGTTTAGTCTGCTCGGGAGAAAGTTCATTCGTCTCGAAGAATGTTTGTCATTTTGGGAGAAAGTCTGTCCTTCTTGAAGAACATTTATCGAAAGAGAAAGTTTCTCCTTCCCGAAGAACGTTTATCCTTTCGGGAGAAAATTTGTCCTTCCCAAAGAATGTTTATCCTTTCTAGAGAAAATTTTTCATTCCCGAAGAATGTTTATCTTTTCGGGAGAAAGTTTGTCCTTCTCGAAGAATGTTTATCCTTTTAGGAGAAAGTTTGTCCTTCCCGAAAAACATTTATCCTTTAGAGAGAAAATTTGTCCTTCCCGAAAAATGCTTATCTTTTTGGGAGAAAGTTTGTCCTTCTTGGAGGATGTTTATCCTTTCGAGAGAACGTTTAATCTTGGTCAGGTAATCACTCTCTATCTCTTTCCCAACGACAAGCCTAATGTAGATAACCGACTTTATATCTCCATAATATTGCTCTCAAATCCTTAGAGAGGTTTTATATAGAGGTTCCGGTGAACCATCCGATCTTATATCACCATAACAATGCTCCCGATCCCACATGGAGGCTTTATGTAGAGGTTCTAGAGAACTTTCTGACCTTTTATCGCTAAAACAGTGCTCCCTATTCCCTATGGAGGCTTTATGTGGAGGTTCCAATGAACTTTTTGACCTTATACCGCCATAAATGTGCTCCCAATCTCCTAGGAAGGCTTCAGATAAGGGTTCTAGAGAACCGTCCGACCTTATACTGCTATATACTCTAATTAAAAGGTCCCATTAAAATCAAATGCTGAAAATTTAAAAAATCAACCTCCCAAACATAATCAAAACATGTTCCATTAACTCACCCAACCCCATCCGAACCACTTCTAGAACACCAAACTAAGGATTAATTCCCAACTCCTGAACTGTAAGCCGAACACGTCTCCCTTCCTCCGACCATTCTCGATCCCCAACCTAAAAATCGTTTAATAGATCCGAATTGAGTCGAATATATCTCCCTAAAGCGAGTTATCAAAACTCCACCGATATAAGATTAGAACTACCAGAACATTGAATCTATAATCAGTTATCCATTGTCCGACATCAATATCATTGGAATCCCGAACTAAAAACACAACTAAATACCTCCGTAATAGAAGAACCATCTAAGTACAAAATCTAATATGATAAAAATTATTTCCCCCAGCTACTCCTGAACCCGATCCTCCCTTCGATTCCTCTTTAAAAAATATTCATTCTACCACAAAGCATGCCAATATCTGTCCTTCAACTGCCATTCGCATCTGAGCACCCAAGACAAAATAACTCAACTCTACTACTCAATCAACCACCCTATAAATGCCTCACTGAACCTATGCATAACCCATTACACAAACCTCTGACTATGACTTAGACATGTCATCACCTCCTCAATCACTATGAAATTTTATGTCCGAAAATATTTTTTCCTCTACCAACTTTGTTGTTGTGCCAAAGAGAGAGATGATCCATAAAAAAATTGTCCATAGAGACTTGTGAGGGGGCGGGGTGGCATGCGGGGGCGTGAGGGGAGAGCGAAGGCAAATAGGGGCTCGGAGTGGCACGAGGGAGTGCATGGGGGCTTGCATGGGTGCATGGAGGTGTGTGCGAGAAGTAAGGGCACGTGGGGAAGCAGGGGCGAGGTCTGACGCGCGGGGGCATATACGATCGGGGCGTAAGAGCATCAGGGGCGCAAGGTCAATAGGGGTGCGCGGACAGCAAGGACGCACATGAGAGCATGGGGGTGCACATAAGTGTACATGGGCGTGGTGGCGCGCAGGGCACGGAGTAAGTGGAGAAACATTTAGAAACTTTTCAAGACAAAGTTCTAAACCATCTTACAATTAATTCTCTCGGACAATAGCTTCCCGCTACTTCCTCAAACTTCGTTGTATCTGTACGTGAGTCTAGTTTTATTTTTAAGATCTGGTCATGTACAATCAACTTCTCTTTCTCTCACAAGTACATTAGAAATTCAACTTCTCGTTGACCGTTTTAAGACTGGTATTAAAAAAAGATTACTATATTCCTCACAGATACATAAAAATAAACCGACTCCTAAATCCCTTTTTTGAAATGTGTAAAATAGATGGTTCTTTACATAAGTAGATATATTTAGATCGGCACATATATAAATGTTTAATGAACTTTTATATTTCAATAATATGTTTCTTAACTAAACATATATATATTTTCAGAAAAAAAACTTTCTATATTTTTATATTTCAAGTAATTTCTTCTCCAATAAGCAAATATATAAAGGTCCAGATCAAGAGAATATCACACGTATGATAGATCAAATATATATATATATATATATGCACATATAATTGTAAAATAGTATATCAAGTATAAAAGATAAATTAATTATATGATAGGAATTTATCCATAGCAAATGGTTGACACGGGCACTTTCCAGTAATCACATCTTACACCGTCCATTATGATATCCAAAGGCTATGATTAAATTTGATTTGGCCTTGTCGCTAGGTCCAAGAAATTAAAAATGTGCCCTCCATTCAATTATCATTGCCGCTAGAGCCTCTAACAATAAGTTAACATTTTATGGTTGAACTTCAATGATTCTCAAATCTATATTGTTTGATTGTATACTTTTCAATAATTTGTCAACGATCACTTTTTTATTATGAATAACTTAGATCATTCTGATTCTTCTAGACACTAAAACTAAAAGTCTAACACTTAGTAGAGAAATATACTATACTCCTTCCATCAATTGACTTAATGCATATTTTATGTTCTTTACTAAGGTCCTGTTCTGCAATGACTTATTTTAAAATGACTTAAAATTAAAATTAAAGTTAACTTATAAGTTATTTTAACTTGTGACTTATAAGTAAAAGTATTTGACACCAAATTGACTTATAAGCATGGTTTTAAAAATTGAATCGGACCGCCGGTTCGACTAGTAAAATTTAAAATCATTTGGCACTCCGGTCCGATTTGAACAAAAAAAAAATATTTTGGTTAAAACTCGGTTGACCCACCGGTATCGATTACTGACCTAGAAAAAGTTGAGCTGGAAAATTAATTAAATTAAATTAACCAAATAAAAACAATTCAAGAACTTCTTCATTCTTCTTCCACTTATACATCACCCCCACCCATTCACCAAACATCACCATCATTCTTTAAGTTATTTCATTTAATTAACTTTCCCTCTTCCATCATCATACATAATACATATGATTCCTTCTAGGGGAACATTATTCTAGTGACATTCTAGCAACAATTTTTTTTTGGTTTTTTTTGTAGTACCTCCAAAACACTATTTTTTATAAAAATTCTAGTTGGAATCAATAATATACATTTTTTGGGAGGTACTACAAAAAAAAAACAAAAAAATAAGTCGCTAGAATGTCACTAGAATAATGTCCCCCTATACTTATTTTAATATATATAGATCTGAGAGAAATAAAAAAAAAGTTAATCCAAAATTTTTTAATCTCTATATATACGTACATATATGTCTGAGAGTATATATACACATATATACATATAGATCTGAGAGTCGTCTCATGTTTCCCCGTTGACGAAGATCGGAGCTTTGCAGAAGGCTACGATGATGTTTGGTGCGGCAGAGGTGGCGGTTGTGTCGTTTGAGGTGGCGATAGATTGAATAAGGAAGAATAGATCTACCGCCCGCTGCCCACTCCAACCTAGCTAGATCTGCTGCTCGTTTCTATTGTACCATGGTTATATTAGGGTTTTGATGCAATCTGCAACTACACTGCCGCTTAACAATTTATACTCTTTTCATCTTTGGTCAACAATAATGGACATATCTAAATTCTATTATATATTTTTGATTTGCTGGAAATGTGTAATAGAAAAGTCGATGCCATCCTCCATCCTCATCTCCTCGCCTCTTTCTCGAAATCAACATTAATCTCTCATTTTAGTGTGGTTCGAATTTTTTTTATTTGTTTCACTTACTGATCTGAGTTTATTTCCAGATCTGAGATTATTTCTAGTTCAATTTTTTCTTTTGAATTTTTTGTTGGGGAAATTGTAACGCCCCCAGAAACGGGATAATTTCTCTTCCCGATCTTGTGCGTTAATATTATCTTGTTCTAGCTTTAAAAGATTATTTAATGTTAAAATAGCTAAAAATGCAAAATATTTTTTTTCTTTTTTTCCATTCATTCATTCCCTAAATCGCAACCTTTACAATTCTTCTTTATACTAAAATCATATTTATTATATGATTTGTATAATCTGAGTAAACGTATTAAAAAATTAAGTCTCAATACTTCATATCTTTTCTATCAATGATTCACTTATTTCAGAATCATATCTATTTTCATTTCAGAATAAACATTCTTTATCTATTCAACATTTTAAACTATACATAACTGCCAATTACATTTAGTAAAACTATCAATCATAGCTTTATACCATTTCTAATTCAAAGAAATGTATTCATTTCGCACATCGTTCAATCTTCATCATCCGTATATCAAGTAATATCGCTAAACATCATTAACATGCAAATAGTTTGTGTTTGCAAGATTGAGCTCGACAGCTCAACAAATTTAACAGTATATCATGTTTCACATATCACACACTTCCATATGCACTACATTTCCTTTACTATGCATATCCGCATGCAACATATATTCTTTACTATGCATATCCTACATGCATCAATAATTCTTTACAAAGCATACATTCATGCATTATATATTTCTAATTTATTGAGTTACATCATACAACATGTGCTATCACATATCACATATAAATTGAGTTCCATAACCCAATTAACTTAGTCTTATTTTGACTTTAACAATTCATAAAGCATGGTATGTAACTCACTACATAATCACATTTAATCCACAAATATAATAGAACTGAAAAACTTGCCTCGTTCAATGACCATTGATACAAACTTTAGTTTAACTTCACTTCACGAATCCTACACAGTTATGTTCACATGTATGCATACATTAGTCATACATTCATATCTCATAACTTGTATGGTTAGTAAATATTCACATAAACTATATCAATATCCGATATTCTTATTTCCAAAAAACCTCCATATTCCTCTTTAATATTTTAGGTTTCGACTTAATATAGCCATACATTCTCAAAAAGTTTCAACACGGCTTTTAAAATGTCAATTCATTACATTTATAGTCCATATATTCTTTACAATGCATTTATAGGCTTATCATGCATCTATATGTAAATTTATAGTTATATAGTATATTTGTGCCTTTCTTTGAGCATTTCTAGCTTAACTTTGCTTTTGTGAGTAACTTAGACTCCATTTCGCATGTATAGTAGCTTTCCATGCTTAACGTGTTTACATAACATTACTTTTCCCCATTTCATGTATATATGAAGTATATATATGCTTTTACATATATACCTCCATGGTAAGGATATTTCACATCTTGCTTGCTTAGCTTGTAGGTAAATATAAGCTATTCGTATATTTTACGTATATACATAGCTTATATATGCCAACAGTGAGTTTTCAACCCCGTTTGCATATATCTTGCTTTGTATTTCAAAAATCATTTAGTTTCGAAGTATAAATTTGGAAATAGCTTTTCACACTATCCACATATTTCTAATATATGGATGTATTATCCATATATATGTAAACTTATATTTACATATATAAACTTATATTTACATATCGCTTTTAATAGATTTCGATATGATTTTAGTTCATGAATACCTCACATTTTTAGTTTATAACCCTGTATTCCATACTTTTATACATAACTTAGGTGTTCAAGGTGAACTCGTAGCTCATTTTGTGAATTGGGCGTAGTTATAGTTTATATAAGCAAACTATATTTATCATATCATTTTATAGACTCATTTCCTTAAACTAACGCATTAAAAACCATCGTGTTTCTTTAGAACGCCAAAACAACCCATTGACCTAATAATGCCGACAGCCAAAAGCCTTGCTTGGTTGAGCAGTTCCCAAGCTTGAACACCTACTCTTGCTAATTTTTATCCTCTAATCTACCAACTTAGTTGTATTGAATTGGTGATAAGTTATAATTCATGTACCCCTCCATTAAAATTGTAAACTAACTTTTGCGGGTAATTTAACAAACAAAAACACGAAGCCAAAAATTGGCTCATCCAAAACTGCTACCTGCTGCTGTCTGACGCCGCCGTTGGGCAGCAGCTCCCTTTCCCTGATCCCCATTTCACTAATTTCTATCTTGCAATTCCTTAGCCCAATTACGGTAACTTTTTGGATTTTATATGGGTTGTATATTCACCTATTTAGAAAAATAACAACCACACATTTGGAGTACATTAGGCTCATCAACTGAAAGCTCGAAGGAGCCTCAGCTGCTGCACTATACTGCTGCTGCTATTGTGGCAAATACCCCTTTATGTGTCTAGCCACTTTGCCAATTTTATAACTTTTAGTCCACAACTCCAATTAATCTAATTTTTGGATATGTTATACATGGCATACCAAAGTATTTTTAAAAAATATCACCCAATAATTTTGGACCTTTTAGTCAGCCTAAAACAGGCCCCCAAAATGTCCACTCGCAATATTTTTCATCTTTTTCCCAGATTTACCTTCTTTTACTAAAATAGTCATAACTTTTTCGTTTTAAAACATTTTTAGGCGATTCTTAAGCCCATGCGAAACTAACTTCTGGGACTACAACTTTTATTCTTTGACCTTTTCCAAATTCTAAACACAGATTCCAGAAATTCCGTGTAAAGGGACTGACTCGAGTTGTTTAGACAATTTTGACGCGACTACTTTGAACGGTCATAACTCTTTGCTCCGAAGTCGGAATTAGTCCGTTTCGGAGTCTATGGAAAGCTTATTCAGTTTACTATAACATAAGCCCAAATTTTTTTGGAAACATATACTAGACCCGAAATTGGCCTCAAGGTCAGTAGCCAAACTAGTTTTCAACTTTTCGTTTTGCCTTAAAAATGTTTCAATGTTTCTTCTCGTGATTCGATTCACCCAAACCCTCTAATTAGTTATATATAATGTGTATATATATAAATCGGGTCTTGGCTTCGCTTAGTTTTCATTTTTTAACAAAAACAATCCTTAGAGGACTTTTAGCGAACGCATAGTGTGCGTCGCTTTAAAATTCAGTTTTCTTATAGTTTGGTTTGTGTTCTAGCCCAATTTTTGTCACCTTATTACTCCGCACAACCAATTCTATACTCCTTGGTTCTAATTTCAGTCAATATCAATCATTTTCATAACAAATTCATACATACAACAATTTTAAAACAACTAGTTAGTTTACTAACTTTTAGCATTTCTATTTAATTCTCAATATATCATTTTGTAATACATTACTAAACCATATGATTATATTCAATATCCAGTCCCAATCATAATTCCACAATTATACTAATTACCCAATTATATGATCATAGCCCATATCACAGATAACTTATCTAATCTAATCAGAAAATTAGCTAATTTACATACCTTAATGATAGACTCCACGTCACGCTTGCGTGAGGTGGTCGTCGTCCGAATCTTTTCTAGCACAGTTGTTGGGTGAATTACTTGCAACACCTTAACCCCTCGTGAAATAACACGGGTCAAATCCCGAGTCCGGAACAAATCTCAGGTCAAATCCTAAATTCGAATCGAATTAAATCCATCCAAATAAGGCCCTCAAACTACTGGCCTAGTAGTATCTTCTTGGCTCATCTTAGCCCACCAAAGGCTCCCACAAGGTCATGACTTGAAGGTACTATTGGTAGTAACTTATTTCCTTATATACAGACAAATTCTCTCCCACAATGTGGGACTGGGGTGTTACAAACTCCCCCACTTAAATTTCTGACGTCCCCATCAGAACCGATCACACATACGACCCAAAGATCTTTGCCTCTCTAGCCATTGTGGGATAATACCGGCTGGCTTCGTGTCCCCACCTCTGGACCTCCATCTCTCCATTGTGGGATAATACCACCAGCCTTCGTGTCCCCACCTCCGGCAACCCAATCGGAAGACCCGACCCGAGCTTTCGAGAGTCGGCTTTAATACCATATGAAAAAACACGGGTCAAATCCCGAGTCCGGAAAAAATCTCGGGTCAAATCCCAAGTCCGAATCGAATCAAATCCATCCAAATAAGGCCCTCAAACTACTGGCCCAATAATATCTTCTTGGGTCATCTTAGCCCACCACAGGCTCCAAAAAGGTCATGACTTGAAGGTACTATTGGTAGTAACTTATTTTCTTATATGCAGACAAATTCTCTCCCACAATGTGGGACTGGGGTGTTACACCTCGTCTATACTTTAGACGGTAATCTTGGTACAATTGCTCGCGTTCGAAAATCTGTGTTGAATGGACACCAACGACACCTTGACCCCTCGCTTATATTGAAGCGGTAATCTCAAGCACAATCGATTTATTGATGCAAGAGAAGACGCCACACACAACTATGAATTGTTGTATGATAAGTCAAATTGAATCTCAAAGAAATAACTAAGAATTACTAGTTCTTAGGAATTCTTCAAAGAACCAAAAGTAGAGAATAAACTCATAAATATATTGAATAATAATAATGAATAATATATGTGATTACATCAACTTGGACCTCTATTTATACTACTCAAAACAATCCAAATCTTAATTGGATTTATAAACTATAACCCTAATAGAAGTCAATTTGAAAAAATAAATTCTAATTAAAAAGCATTCCTAATTACAATAGAATTTAAAATTAATTCTAAATCTGCAATTGTCAAGTAAAAGAGATTCGTTGCCGCGTGAAAGTTGTCAATCCATTGCCTTTATAAACCAAAATATGTGTACTACTAACAATTGATATGGTCCAGCTTGATGATTGTAAAAAAACGTGGCCCACCATAATAATAGGCTGAACATGCTGCTTCATGAATATTAATGTTGCCCACTTGAATATTAAGTCTGATAACTTTGGGGAAAAAAAATACAGCCCACGTGAATCAAATAACCTTACAGACCACATGATTAAATAACCTCCTTTGCACATAAAATATGTTGATTTTGTTAAGAAGATTAAAATTGGGCTTGTATTAAATTGACCCAAATTTATGTCTCATGCTCTTTTGCCTCCTCTTTGGGTTTCCTTACGTTAGCTTCAGCCCAAACATCTTGGATCAATCCATTGAGACCTTGTTTGAACCTCTTTGTTCTAGCCTTACTTGATCCCCATGTCCCTTTAGTTTTGTTTGAATCCACGCATGCCATGTCCTCATCATTCCTCTCCTCTTGAAAAAGATTTGTCCTCAAATCATCACCTACATCAAACAGACTTAGATCAGTAACGTTAAATGTAGCACTAACATTATACTCACCTAGAAAATCCAATTTATAGGCATTGTCATTGATACGCTCGAGAACTTGAAATGGACCATCTCTCCTCGGAAGCAATTTTGAACGTCTTTGAACTGGGAATCTTTCTTTTTGCATATGTAACCACACCCAATCTCCGGGCTCAAAGATCACTTAATGTCATCCCTTGTTCGCGTGCTTAATGTATTGTTCCGTCCTCCGTTCAATGTTTAGTCTGGTTTTTTCATGAATCTGTTTAACAAGATTAGCCTTTTTCTTTCCATCCATGTTAGTATATTAAGAAACAGGTAACGGTGATAAATCTAACGGTGTCAAAGGATTAAAACCATATACAATTTCAAATGGAGAAAAATTAGTAGCAGAATGAACAGAACAGTTATATGCAAACTCAACATGTGGTAAAAATTCTTCCCATTGCTTGATATTCGTTTTAATGATAGCCCGTAACAATGCTGACAAAGTCCTATTTACTACTTCAGTTTGACCGTCAGTTTGTGGATGACAAGTAGTTGAAAATAACAGTTTAGTACCTAATTTACACCACAAAGTCTTCCAAAAGTAACTTAAGAACTTTGTATCTCTATCAGAAACAATAGTTTTAGGCATACCATACAAACGCACAATCTCTCTAAAGAACAAATCAGCAACATGAGATGCATCATCAGTTTTATGACATGGAATAAAATGTGCCATTTTTGAAAATCTATCCATGACCACAAATATCGAATCATAACCATGCTTAGACCTAGGTAAACCCAACACAAAGTCCATAGAAAGATCGATCCAAGGTTCATTAGGAATAAGCAATGGTGTATACAATCCATGGGGTTGAACACGAGATTTAGCTTGGCGACAAGTAATACATCAATCACATATTCTTTCCACATCTCGTTTAATATGAGGCCAATAAAAATGTTCTTTCAAAATAGCAAGAGTTTTATCAACACCAAAATGTCCCATTAAACCACCCCCATGTGATTCCCTAACCAACAACTCACGTAAAGAACATGCAGGTATACATAATTTATTTTCACGAAACAAGAATCCATCAATTCTAAAGTATTTACCCACAACATTCTTTTCACAAGTTTTAAACTCTTTACCGAAATCAAGGTCATTATCATATAACTCTTTAATTCGTTCAAACCCAAGCAATTTCGTATCAAGAGTATTTAACAAAACATACCTACGAGACAAAGCATCTACAACGACGTTCTCCTTGCCTTGCTTATATCGAATAACATATGGAAATGTCTCGATAAATTCCATCCATCGTGCATGCCTTTTGTTCAACTTGTGTTGACCCTTCAAATATTTCAATGATTTATGATCAGTGTGGATCACAAACTCCTTAGGCCACAAGTAATGTTGCCATGTCTCCAAAGCTCTAACCAAAGCGTACATCTCTTTGTCATATGTAGGATAGTTCAAAGTGAGGACTAGCCAAAGCTCTAACCAAAGCGTACATCTCTTTGTCTCCAAAGCTCTAACCAAAACCCTCATTACAATTATTGATACACTATTTTACAAAAATAGTGAGGACTGCTAAAACAACTTTCTAGAACCATCACTCTATACCCCGGCTAGTTCCTGTTATATTCTCACCTCCTGGGAAGAAAAATGGAACAAAAAGGAAAAGGGTGAGCTCAACTAGCCCAGTAAAGAATATTATGACTAAGATAATGTACAACAATTTATCATTAGTCTTCATAAGGGAAAAATCTGATAAAATATAATAGACAACAAGTTTTAGATCAACAACTGCAGCGGAAATATCAATCCATTAGAACGATAAAGTAGAGAATGAATTCTATTATCTTCTAAGATTTAAAAGTTCATCATCAACATTTTATCCCTGTAAGATCAATCAATATACATCTTGAATCAAATATTCATCTTTGCACTACAGGGCAAAGATATTCATTTGTATCACCAGTTGGTCATGTTCATCTCAACACCTGTTCTTCTTTGCATTACGAGCCAAAGATATTCATCAGTTAATCATTCATCTTTGCACTACAGGCTAAAGATATTCAGTAATATCATCATTTAGGACTGAGGATGATGAAAAATATCTTAAAGAAAATGAATCCAGTGAGATAAAGGATCAAAGATTAGGGATTTGTACTTTAGTTTATCCAAGTTCAAAATACCTTATAATAATCAATTGTGGAGCAAAATTCAAGAATGAAGATCAAAACATGGATACTGTAACACCCCCTTTCCGAAATAGAAAGAGAGGTTACTCAAACACAACAAAATTGACGAATATATAACAAAACGTTAATCCACAAAAGAATAATCTCATACTAATTAAATGTCTTAAGACAAACCATAATAAATGTCACACTGGCTCAAACCACAATTTGAAATAACTATTACAACTCTAAATAAATCAATGTATCATAACCTAACGAAATATATCAAAACTATTGGATAGAAGGGAGCTCTCGTCACACTTGCCCTTGATTCCCCTGATTACCTGCCGAAAGAAGAAAAATACAGCATGAGCCAAATGCCTAGTACGGATATAGAATAAAAGAATGATGAGATGAAATAACTAACATAATTTAATGAACTGAACTGAAACGAACAAAACTAACACAACAAAATAATACGCTGAATCAAATGGCTGGGTGTTATTTCATACCGAGCTGATCAGAACAAAATAGAATATACCTTGCCACACAGGCAAGTCAAATAATGCCACACAGGCAAATTACACACGTTGGACCGCGAATCCAATGCATATAAAATTGGAAGGTGTGTTTGACACAAACATCACTAATCCGCAGAACAGAACATAACAGAAAACTAGGGTCGGCTCATACGCCTCCCACAACAAAACACCAAATGGTCCACTTCCTCCGAAGCCCAAAACGGAGACGCCGGTGGATCGATCACACTCGCCACTAAGGTGTCATGCCCTCGGTTAAGAGGATATGCTGTGGTACCCTACAGTGGTTATAGCTCAGGTATACCCTACGGTATTCTAACAAAATACCATGTCACAACACATGCGACATAATATTAACACAAAGGGTTCTACTATGTGCATATTAAACTGAAATGAATCATCAACTCAAAGTCTCTAAACATATACTAACATGCACATTACTACAAATATCAAATTAAATTTAGACATGTTGTACTAGTCTAAAGAGTACAAATATGAGTTCCAACTATGAACGACAAACGAAACTATCACACTAAATTTGATAAGGAATAATTATGAGAGGCAATACTAAATTTCAAAACGAATAACGAAACGAACAACTTAAAAATAAAAGAGTCTCGCTGAAAGAGTACGGAATCCGTACCTGAAATCGATAATGCAATACCCAAATTTTTATTCCAAATAAAATTCTTTAAATTCCCTTTGTCTGATCTAATAAAATAAAATGAAATTGTATTACAATTCTAATCATTAACAACATAATACTTTTCAATTAGTTATTAATTAAATTTTAAAATTTTTACTAGCAAAATAATTTAGTCCGAATGTATAAAATTTTCATTACATCAGTTAACTATTTACCAAAGTGTACTATAACTAAATTTATATATATATCCGCCAACACATGATCATCCATAATCCTAATTGATTTTCATTCCAAGTTTCATCTATGTATATTATATAAGATATGTATATATTACTAATTAATTACAAACATGCCATCTATTTTCATATAACTATTATATAGTAATTTAAATAACTATTGTAAAGTACAACATCATGTTCTGTACTTTTATTACTCAATCAGACACATGATTCCTTTATGAAAGAATTGGGTATATTAAGCCAAATTACTTATATGCAGAAACATTCTTTATTCAATGATTGAATATCTCTATGCTCATATATATATGTACCGTCCATCACATATAGAAATAAGAACGAACTTGACTAAAAAAATGTGACTTTGCTCCTATGTTGCCCACAGCGTAGGTGCCTCCTCCCTTTGTTTATCAGACGAAGAACCAGCGAAAAAATAAATAGGGTTTGTGTCAAATATGATGTAGTATTGTTAGGTTATACATATTTATTAATTAATATAATTTACTAACTCTCCTAATTTAATAGGTTTTAAAAAAATTACACAATTATAAATTAGACCCAATTACTATAAGCCCAAATTTATCAATTAAATTTATCCATCACTTATTAATATTTATTAGCCCACATAACTTAAATAACTAGTTTGACCCAAAAAATGACAAAGTCCAATTAATATGTTTTAAAACAAAGAAATTTTATTATATATATATATATATATATATATATATATATATATATATATATTAGGGTATTACATCACTTACCCCTTAAAAGAATTTCGTCCCCGGAATCAAAAGAATAGAACGTACCTAATTATCAAAAAGATATGGATATTCCGCTCAAATAGACTCCTTAAGCTCCCAAGTGGCTTCTCGCTCCGAATGGTTCCTCCACAGAACCATAACAAACGGAATAGTCTTCCTCCTCATAATCCTTTCTTGACGATCCAAAATCGCCTCAGCTTTCTCCTCATAAGTAAGATCCTCCCGAATCTTATCGAACGGATATTACACCACGTGCAACGGATGATAATGATAACTCCTCAACGCCGACACATGGAATACATTGTGCACATGAGCTAGCTGTGGAGGCAAAGCTAACCGATATGCAACCTCACCAACCCTCTCCAGAATCTCAAATGGTCCAATATAACGCGGACTAAGTTTTCCTTTCAACCCAAATCGTCGAATGCCCTTCCAAGGAGAAACTTTTAGAAACACATGCTCACCAGGTTCGAACTCTAAAGTCCTCCTATGCTTATCAGCATAACACTTCTGCCGTGATCGAGCCGACTTCAATTTCTCCTTAGCCACTGCTACCTTCTCCGTAGTCATTTGAACTAACTCAGGCCCTTCTATGGCCCTTTCGCCAGCCTCATCCCAACAAGTTGGTGCCCGACACTTTCTACCATACATTGCCTCAAACGGAGCCATTCCAATACTGGCATGCTAGTTGTTGTTATAAGCAAACTCAACTAGGCTCAAGTAATCATCCCAATTACCCGACCACTCAAGTGCACAAGACCTCAACATGTCCTCTAGCATTTGAATAGTCTGTTCGGATTGCCCATCAGTCTGCGGATGGAAAGAAGTACTAAAGTTGAGCCGAGTGCCCCTGGCTCGTTGAAACCCTTTCCAGAACTGTGAAGTGAACCGTGGGTCTCGATCTGAAATAATAGACACCGGAGTACCATGAAGTCTAACAATCTCCTGCTAAAAGATATGTGCGAACCTATCCACCGAGTAACCCTCATGGATAGCCAAAAAGTGTGCCGATTTGGTCAACCGGTCCATTACTACCCATATGGCATCATTCTTCCTGAAAGTCTTCGGCAAACCAGTCACAAAATCCATCATGATATCCTCCCACTTCCACACTAGAATGTCTAACTGTTGCAGCAAACCACTAGCTCGTTGATGTTCTATCTTCACTTGTTGACAAGTGAGGCACTTCCCAACATATTCAGTCACGTCTCGTTTCATCCCATTCCACCAATAATTCTTCTTCAAATCCCTATACATCTTCGTAGAACCTGGATGAATAGAAAATGGCGAACTATGAGCCTCAGCCAGCACAGCCTCCCGAATGATTGGATCGGACGGTACACACAACCGTTCACCCAACCAAATCATACCATGGTCATCAATACGAAACTCGGACTGCTTGCCCTCCTCTAGATTCTGCGTCATACTCCACAACTCCCCATCTTCTTTCTGAGCTTCTTTGACCCGCGAGATAAGAGAGGGCTCCACTCTCATACCCGCCAAATGCCCATCTGAACCTCGTACATACAACTCCAACTCGAGCCGCTCCATATCTGAAATAAGCTGATGTTGTGTAATAAGGGCTGCGACACTCCCAGAACTCTTTCGGCTAAAAGCATCTGCAACCACATTTGCCTTCCCCGGGTGATACTGAATTCTAGCATCATAATCTTTTAGAAGCTCCAACCAACGCCTCTGCCTCATGTTAAGCTCTTTCTGAGTGAAAATGTATTTAAGACTTTTATGATCGTTGAAGATATCACAAGTCTCTCCATACAAATAGTGCCTCCAAATCTTTAAGGCAAAGATCACCATCGCTAACTCCAAATCATGTGTGGGGTAATTCACCCGTAAGATTTAAAAATTTAGAAGAAGCATAAGCAATCATCTTACCGTGTTGCATCAAAACACACCCCAAACCCTTCTTAAGCATCACTATAAATCTAGTAGCCTCCGTCCCCGACAATGCAAGTATAGGAGTCGCCACAGTCGCTTTCTTCAACTCCTTGAAACTCTTCTCACGCTCCTCATTCCACACAAACTTCACGCCCTTTCTCATCAACTGAGTCAATGGTAAGGCAAGCAAAGAGAATCCTTCCACAAATCTCTTATAGTACCCTGCCAAACCTAAGAAACTCCTAATCTCTGTCACCGTAGTAGGTCTCAGCCATTTAGTGATAGCCTCAACCTTCGCAGGATCCACCTTAATGCCCTCAGCAGAAACAACGTGACACAAAAATGCAACCTGCTCCAACCAAAACTCGTATTTAGAGAATTTAACATATAATTTCTCTTTCTACAAAATCCCCAACACTGTGCGAAGATTCTCCTCATGTTCTTCCTTAGACTTGGAGTAAACCAAAATGTCATCAATAAAGACAATGACATATTGGTCCAAGTACTCCCTGAACACCCGATTCATTATATCCATAAACACCGCTGGTGTGACGCCCCCAAAATTAGGTATACATCACCCATCTTGAGTCGCCAGATACACGGTACAGAATTCAAATACAACTTAATAATACAACTGTCGTGTACAATACGACAAAACATAAACTGTGAGTTTGAATACAAATATTGTCTACTAGAGAGTATATAAACTCAAAAGGAGTCCTCATTATAATTATTATCACACTATTTCACATAATAGTGAGGACTACTAATGCACCATCTAGGACCATCACTCCATTCCCCGACTCATCCCAGTTGTATTCTCATTTCCTGAAGAGAACAGTGAAAGAAAGGGTGAGCTCAACTAGCCCAGTAAGAAATATTATGACTAAGATAATGCAGAATAAATTATCTTTAGTCTTCAATAGTGTTAAACTGATACAATATAATAAACATCAAGTTTAACTGCAGCGGAACAAGCAATCCATTAGAAGAGTCAAGTAGAAAATAAAATCTACTATCTTTTATGATTTAAAAGGTTTTTCATCACTGTTATCACTGAGACTCAGCTTAATAAATAATCCACATCATGAAATCATCCCTTCACTACAGGCCAATGATATTCTTTAGTATCACGACCACGAATTGTCCATGCTCTACGGGCCAAAGATAATCGTGTTTTCATTAACGGTCCTGATCATGCCATAAAACAATTCATCTTTGCACCCTTGGCCGAAGAGAATCCATAGCCATAATCATACCAAAAACTGTTCATCAATGCACTACGGGCTAATAAGGACTTTTTCCACATCATTTGTAACATTACCGTCATGATTATACCGAATAATCCCTGGTTATAATCATACCAAGTCCATCTATGCACTACAGGCCACATATGACTTTCAACATAATATAAACATGAGGATGATGACAATGATATAAGAATTCAATAAAAACAAGTTCAAGAATTAATTTGTCCAGGAACCAATAACGTTCAAATTGTCAAATGATACTGCTTTGTAGAGTAAAATTCAAGAATGCTCAGAAGAATATTTCCACGAAAAGATACTGGATGAAGCGCAAATATCAAGGATATTCCACTAATTTCATGGAGTATAGAAGTCAAAATTTTAATCAACTGAGTATAATAACCGAATGGAATAACAAAAGATATCACCATGCATGCGGATTTCGCAGATAGACGGTTATTTCAACGAGAATAATAATAACGGAACCAGTCGTGAAATTCACACCGACTGGATGTTCCAATGAGAATAATAAATGCTGAATAATAAATGATGGAACCGGTCCCACAGATAGCAAGATGTATATGATATTCGGATGTAATAATAAAGACGGAATAATAAAAATGGAACCAGGTCCGGCGTATAGCACAACTAGGATATTCCGACAGAATAATAAAAACAGAATAATATATAGAAGAATGTCACCAAGTATAGGGTATTCGCGATACAAAAGTTATTCTAATGTAACAATAAAGAAATGGAATAACAGAAGTTCTCTTCTTGAATACAAAAGACTAATATCCCTTACCGTAAAATAATACTTGATATAAGAGTAGTGAAGTAGCAGAAAACTTTTCTTCTATCTCTCTATAGTCTCTCTCTATAGTTTCTCTCTCTAGAGTTCAGTGAATTCGTAAGAAAATAATGAAGGAATGAGCTTCTATTTATAGGAAAATAAAATGCATAGTAACTAATCCATGAACGGTCCAGATTGATTTACTTTAATCTGACGGTCCATATTTAAAGAAAAATCTTTTAAATAAAATATAATATATTCTATTTATATAAAAAGATTTTTATTATGCAAACACTACGCTTGAAGCACTATGCAAACACTAAGCATAATAAAATATAATATATTCTATTTATAGAATAACTTTAATAAAGTATTCATTTTTATATAAAAAGATTTTACTATGTAAAATACTATGCATAATAGAATATAATATATTTTATTTATAGAATAACTTTAATAAAGTATTCATTTTATATTAAAAGATGTTTCTATTTTATTTTGTGAATAAAACAAAACTTCTAAATTAACAATAATTGAATCAAATAATGTGAGATACTTGCAAGTTAACTATTATAGCAATAATTGAATAAAACTGAGTGACTTCTCACATAAATATCAATAATCAATACCGTGTGCTACTATGCAACAACGCGTATTACTGTACTTTTACTACCTAGAAGTTCAACAGTATCAATGGTAAAACTTCCGCCGTTATTTTCAATAAAATATTTTTGTCGTTTTCTCAATCCGACAATAATTCCGTTGTGGGGTCCACAAATGATTGTGCCGTCGTACGAATATTTCCTGTTTAAAATGAATATTCCCCGACCAATCGAATATAATATGACAACTTGCATACTTTGCAAAATTTATAAATATTACCCACAACTATAACATTATCTCAAATTCACACCATAATATAAAAAAAATTATTTTGAGAAAATTAATTCTTTATTCATAAAATCCGGGGTTTCACAATCTCCCCTCCTTTTGGAATTTCGCCCTCAAAATTTACGTACGTACCTGGTATGCCGAACAGGTGAGGATACCTTGACTTCATTTCAGATTCTAACTCTTGAGGTATAACCCTTGAATGTTGGATACGATTCTTCTTATCTAAGATTTTAACACGAGATCTCATACGTTAAATCATCCGCTATCTCGTCCGATTCTAAATTAATAATGTGGTTCGGGTCATCCACATATTTACGTAACATTGATACGTTAAAAACGTTATGAGCACGCGACATACTTGGCGGTAAAACGAGTCTATAAGCCACAGTTCCTACTCAATCGAGGATTTCAAATGGGCCAATTAAATCGAGGGTTGAGTTTTCCTCTCTTCAGCAACTCTTGCTTCTAGAATAACGCCCTCTTGAACCTTCTTCTTCACATTCATCAGATTCGGGTATGTAGCTTAAGCGTCTTTAACTTTATTGATTAAAGTCAATTTTACTCGTATATTCATTATCTTCACGTGGGTCCCTAGAGTCTTTAGCTCTATCTTCATCATTTGCAAGTTATACGAAATGAGTCTTTGTGTTAACAACATCGCACTTGTAAACACATACGATCTTCTACTCAATACGTCAGCTACCACGTTCGCTCTTCCACGATGATATTGAATAGTACGATCGTAATCTTCAACAGCCCGAGTCAACGTCTTTAGCGCATCTTACGTTCGTTTTAGTTGAAGAAATATTTTAAGGGTTTAAGAAATGGGTTTTGTACTAGTGTCAATACAAAATTCGATTTCACGCTCTGGGGTAGGCTAAGAAGTCTTCAAGAATACGTCAAGAGATTTATTAATGATAGAAATATCATTCAAAACTGTTACTCTCATCCATGACTTGGATAGTACGTCACATTGATACCAACTATGACTTCTATCCCTTAACCTAGATAGCACCTCACAATGATACCTATCAACTTGTCATCGTCATTCACGACATCGCCTATAGAAAGTCTGGCTTTGGAGCATTCCACACAAGGAAGTCATCAACAAAAGGATCGGGGCTCTTTACTTATGGCTTGATATGACAATGATTGAATTTAGTGGTTTGGTTGCTTGAATTCGCATAATAGGTTGGTTAGGAATATGAAAGCTTACAACCTTACGAAAAACATGATGAGTAGTTAACCAATCGTTTAAAAAAAACCACATCAATGGCAAGTATTTTCAAAGAGATAAGATCGACAGGTAACGTGAAAGTGTCGATTTGAATCAAACAAGATTTATAAACAGTGGAGGTAACGAAGGTTTCTCCCAATGGAGTTTCAATATATAAATCAAAGTTTAACTTCTCCGGAGTTAAGTACAAACATTGAACACAACTAGGTGAAATAAAAGAGTGAGTAGAACCGGTATCTAACATGGTATAGACTTCGTAAGAGCTTATGATTAACTTACTCGTGATAATTTTATTCAGGTTCCTTGTCACGAGAAAAAAAATGCTCTCTCTTAAACTACCAGCTTTGGCTTGTCTGGGACATCCTTTGGCATCACTATCCCAGTTGGACTTGATTTCACCATACGACAAAATTGAGCTAGGTGACCTTCTCTTCCGCAATTAAAACACGCTTTGGATTGTTGCGTATAGTTTGGACGGATGTGTCCCTCTTGTCCACATTTGAAACATACGACCGATGGGCGTTCTTCTTCCTTTGAAACGGGTGCTGGTGCCGACGTCTTCACGTCATTGTTGAACCTGCTCTTCTTAAAATGTCCATTCTTATTATCTTGGCCATGATTACCACCAAAATGGTTACCATTCTTGGCATGATAATATCCCCCACGATGGTTATCGTTGTTAGATGGATTCAATCACCCTTTGCCATCGGTATGATTATTATCATGTTGTTGGTCGTTACCTTTTGGTTGTGCTGACTCATTATCGCGCTCCAATAACTAAGCCCTATTTACAACATCTGAATATAAACAAAGTTTGTGAGAAATGAGGTATTGACGTATATCGGGTTTCAAACCTCGCAAAAACATTCGCGTCATTCGCTCCTCATTATCGACCAAATGGGATGCAAACCAGGATAATTCCGCAAACTTAGCCTCGTACTACGACACGGTCATATTGTTTTGCTCTAGCTTGATGAATTCTACCTCCTTCATGTGACGAATACTTTCAGGAAAGTACTTGTCGTTGAATAATTCTTGGAACTTCTCCCAAGACATCTTGAGTGCGTCAGGCTGGGTACGTTTTACAAATTCCCACCAATGATCTCCTTCTTCACGCAACATAAAGGTGGCGAATGGAACCTTTTACTCCTCTGAGCATTCCAAGACATCAAATATCTTGGTAATCTGCTTTATCCATGTCTCCGCCTTAAGTGGTTCTGGCTTTACCAAAAACTCCGGTGGTCCCAGCTCCTTGAACTGCTTAGCGGTGACCAACCGTGGGTTACCATTGTTTCCACCTGCATTATAGACAGGAGCTGCCTTCTCCCGTTGTTGCATGAATTGCTCCTTAAACTGCTTAGCGGTGACCATCCGAGAGTTATCGATGATTTGTACCGCATTTTGGATGAGGGCGAGTCGCCGTTGTTGTTGCATGAATTGCATAAAGCATCTGACCATCCCATCATTCACCATTTCATCGGTGTTATTATTTTCATGAGGAGTATTGTCCTCTGGTTGCACATTATCCTGATTATTGATCTGTGGAGACTCAACGGTTTCCTGTGCTCCATTGATAATCTCAACATTCTCGGATGCCATTTCCAAACACTGCCACAAAACAAGGGTTAATTAACATATCACATATTATCCTTGTACTTTGACCGACCAATTAAATACCAAATAAACTTAGGTAGGTCATACTAGCGAAGGAATTCCCCGTCTCTCCCCTCCTAGTTCTTATCTCACATCTTAGCAAGGGATCATATCCCTAAGCTTTGATACCAACTGTGACGCCCCCAAAATTAGGTATACATCACCCATCTTGAGTCGCCAGATACATAGTACAGAATTCAAATACAACTTAATAATACAATTATCGTGTACAATACGACAAAACATAAACTGTGAGTTTGAATACAAATATTGTCTACTAGAGAGTATACAAACTCAAAAGGAGTCCTCATTACAATTATTATCACACTATTTCACGTAATATAGTGAGGACTACTAATGCACTATCTAGGACCATCACTCCGCTCCCCGACTCATCCCAAATTTATATTCTCATTTTCTCAAGAGACGGTGAAAGAAAGGGTGAGCTCAACTAGCCCAGTAAGAAATATTATAACTAAGATAATGCAGAATAAATTATCTTTAGTCTTCAATAGTGTTAAACTGATACAATATAATAAACATCAAGTTTAACTGCAGAGGAACAAGCAATCCATTAGAAGAGTCAAGTAGAAAATAAAATCTACTATCTTTTATGATTTAAAAGGTTTTTCATCACTGTTATCACTGAGACTGAGAACAAATTTTAATAAATAATCCACATCATGAAATCATCCCTTCACTACAGGCCAATGATATTCTTTAGTATCACGACCACGAATTGTCCATGCTCTACGGGCCAAAGATAATCGTGTTTTCATTAACGGTCCTGATCATGCCATAAAACAATTCATCTTTGCACCCTTGGCCGAAGAGAATCCATAGCCATAATCATACCAAAAACTGTTCATCAATGCACTACGGGCTAATAAGGACTTTTTCTACATCATTTGTAACATTACGGTCATGATTATACCGAATAATCCCTGGTTATAATCATACCAAGTCCATCTATGCACTACAGGCCACATATGACTTTCAACATAATATAAACATGAGGATGATGACAATGATATAAGAATTCAATAAAACAAGTTCAAGAATTAATTTGTCCAGGAACCAATAACGTTCAAATTGTCAAATGATACTGCTTTGTAGAGTAAAATTCAAGAATGCTCAGAAGAATATTTCCACGAAAAGATACTGGATGAAGCGCAAATATCAAGGATATTCCACTAATTTCATGGAGTATAGAAGTCAAAATTTTAATCAACTGAGTATAATACCGAATGGAATAACAAAAGATATCACCATGCATGCGGTACTTCAGATGAGGCGGTTATTTCAACAGAATAATAATAACGGAACCGTCGTCGGTGAAATTCACACAAGACATGGATGTTCAAATGTAATAATAAATGCGAATAATAAATGATGGAACCAGTCCCACATATAGCATGTACATGATATTAGATAGAATAATAAAGACGGAATAATAAAAATGGAACCAGGTCCGGCGTATAGCACAACTAGGATATTCCGACAGAATAATAAAAACAGAATAATATATAGAAGAATGTCACCAAGTATAGGGTAGCCCGCGTATACAGGTTATTCTAACAGAACAATAAAGAAATGGAATAACAGAAGTTCTCTTCTTGAATACAAAAGACTAATATCCCTTACCGTAAAATAATACTTGATATAAGAGTAGTGAAGTAGCAGAAAACTTTTCTTCTATCTCTCTATAGTCTCTCTCTATAGTTTTCTCTCTAGAGTTAAATTGAATTCGTAAGAAAATAATGAAGGAATGAGCTTTATTTATAGGAAAATAAAATGCATAAGAACTAATCCATGAACGGTCTAGATTGATTTACTTTAACTGACTATCCATATTTAAAGAAAATCTTTTAAATAAAATATAATATATTCTATTTATATAAAAGATTTTTATTATGCAAACACTATGTGGGCACTATGCAAATACTATGCATAATAAAATATAATATATTCTATTTATAGAATAACTTTAATAAAGTATTCATTTTTATATAAAAAGATTTTACTATGTAAACACTATGCATAATAGAATATAATATATTCTATTTATAGAATAACTTTAATAAAGTATTACATTTTAAATAAAAGATGTTTCTATTTTATTACGTGAATAAAACAAAACTTCTAAATCAACAATAATTGAATCAAATAATGTGAGATACTATGCAAAGAACTATTGTAGCAATAATTGAACAAAACTGAGTGACTTCTCACATAAATATCAATAATCAATACCGTGTGCTACTATGCAACAACGCCAGACATAGATTTACTTTACTACCTAAAGTAGTTCAACAAGATCAACTGTGTAAAACTTCCGCCGTTATTTTCAATAAAATATTTTGTCGTTTTTCGATCAATCCGACAATAATTCCGTTGTGGGGTCCACAAATGATTGTCTTGTCGTCATTTAATATTTCTGTTGAAAACGAATATTCCCCACCAATCGAATATAATATGAAAACTTGCATACTTTGCAAAATTTATAAATATTACCCACAACTATAACATTATCTCAAATTCACACCATATTATAAAAAAAATTATTTCGAGAAAATTAATTCTTTATTCATAAAATCTGGGGTTTCACAGCTGGAGCGTTAGTCAACCCGAATGGCATCACCAAAAACTCGTAATGCCCATATCGAGTATGAAAGGCCGTCTTAGCAATATCCTCATCCCTTACCCTCAACTGATGATAACCCGACCTCAAGTTTATTTTAGAAAAATATTTTGCCCCCTGAAGTTGGTCAAACAAGTCATCAATCCTCGGCAATGGATACTGATTCCTGATGGTAATCTTGTTCAACTCCCTGTAGTCTATATATAACCTCATAGACCCGTCCTTTTTTTTCACAAACAAGACCAGAGCATCCCACGGTGAAACACTCGGCCGAATCACACCACGATCTAACAGTTCCTACAACTGCTCTTTCAACTCCTGCAACTCCAATGGTGCCATCCGATACGGCGCCTTAGAGATAGGCTCAAGCAGCAGAATAAGCTCAACAAAGAACTCCACTTCGTTCTCGTGGCAACTCGACAAATCCTCAGGAAACACATCAGAAAAGTCACAAACAATTGGAACATCCTCAATACGAGACTCACCCTTAGATGTATCTTTCACAAATGCCAAATACCCCTCACAACCCTTTGCCACCAACTTTCTAGCCTTCAAAGCTGAAATCAACTTCACCACCCTACTTGGTTGTGAACCCTGAAACACGAATTCTGGAGACTTCACATCTCTAAATATAACCTTCTTCGCCTGACAATCGATAGTGGCCTGGTGCTTATCCAACTATTCCATCCCAAGAATGACATCAAAATCGTGTATACTCATCAGAAGAAGATTAGCCATACGAATCTTATCCCTAAAACTTATTGGACACCCTCGATACAAATCAGAAATAACAACAGAAGTTCCCATCGGGGTAGTAATAGACATAACAGAATCTAAAGACTGAGATGGCACACCCAGGTGCCGAACAAAAGACCGAGCAACAACGGAATGAGTAGAAACCGTATCAAACAAAATAGAAGCCTCACGATTACTAACTAAAAGAGTGCCAGAAACAATATCTGGTGCACATGCTGCCTAGTTATATGTCAAGGCAAACACTCGACCACCCTGACGCTGACCTCCATTGCCATCATTATCACCACCTCTACCATTTTCGCGTGGAACGGTACAATTCCTAGCAATATGACCCATCTGTCCACACAAGAAGCATGCACCTGTGAGTCTATGGCACTGCCTCCCTGGATGAATAGCCCCAGAAGTAGCACAAGGAGCTATCGAGATAAGATTTGGGTTACCCCCACCAGCTGGTCCCAGATAACGACCCTGATTCTACCCCTGCTGATGATTCTGCCACTGCTGACGATTCTGACCATTCCAAGGTAGCTACAGCTGACAATTTTGCCCTTGCTGAGGCATCTACTGATAACCCCTATTTTGATTCTGACCACGCCAATTCCCCTGTTGGCCACCACGATTCCTATTCAACTGAGCACCCTGATTTCTCCCATGCTGAATTAAAGTTTGACCCTGCTGGTCATCTCTGTCCATCTTTCGACTCCCATCCTGTTTAGAAGACCGAAAGTCTTGTCGCTCCATCTCAATATTTTTGGCTGCATTTGCCACAGCTGGCACATCTGCAAACTTGTTATTAATGAGATGTTGTCGATACCTATAATGAATCCTCCACTTAAACTTCTCTGCCTGTTCTGTTGCAGTCCATGCTGAGTATCCGCAAAGCCTGCCAACCTAGTAAACCTCATCATGGACTCATCATCTTTCTGCCGAATCGACAGTTACTATATAGCATAGGCCTCTTTATCAGCAGCTAGGAAGTACTGCTGATAAAAGACCTCATAAAAATCTGCCCAGCTAAGTGCCTCAACATAACCATCACCCTTTGTTACTTTCATCGCTTTCCACCACCTCTGTGCATCCCCTTCTAGCTTGTAAGCTGCAAGCAACACTTTCTGATTATCTGAGCACCCCAACACATCAAAGATCTTCTCTAGGTGGGCAATCCAATTCTCTGCATCAATTGGAGTTGGAGCTGAACTGAATGCCTTTGGTTTCTGCTTTTGAAACCTTTCTAACCACACATACATTGGAACCACCTGCTGATCAATACCATCTGCATTCCCTTCCTCTTCATTTGCCTGTGGACCATTATTTCCCGAATTCCCTGGTTCAGAAATTTTTTGGCATATGGGCTTTGCATTGCATGTACAACTGTGTGCACCAATTGAGGTAAAGCTTCGATTCATCGCTCGATTCACCAAGGTAGCCAATTGAGCATTAATCTGATCATTAGGTTGCACATTGGACTGACCTTCACCTCTGCCCCTATTGTTGCCTCGCCTCCCAGCAACTCTGGCGGATCTACGAGCCATCTAAGAAAGAGATAACGAATATAAACAAAGCAGATTAGGGACAAATTCAAATATAACTGATATAATAGCTGAACAGAAAATCAAACGAAACAGAAACCTAATCCAGAAGTCTACCCATAACTCACAGGTCAAACCTAAATAGGTTTTCTACAAGAAAGAACCTAAGCTTTGATACCAACTCTGTAACACCCCCTTTCCGAAATAGAAAGAGAGGTTACTCAAACACAACAAAATTGATGAATATATAACAAAACGTTAATGTGAGACCCCAGATTTTATGAATAAAGATTTTATTTTCTTGAAATATTTTTTTGAATATTATGGTGTGGATTTGATATAATGTTATAGTTGTGGGTAATATTTACAAATTTTACAAAGTATGCAAGTTGTCATATTATATTCGATTGGTCAGGGAATATTTGTTTTATCAGGGAATATTCGTGCAACGACACAATCATTGGTGGACCCCGCAACGGAATTATTGTCGGAATGAGAAAATGACAAAAATATTTTATTAAAAATAACGACGGAAGTTTTCACTGTTAATAATGTTGAACTACTCGGTAGTAAAAGTACGAGAATACGTGTGGTTGCATAGTAAACACGGTATTGATTATTGATGCTTATGTGATAAGTCACTCAAACTTTGTTTTATTGGTATTATTAATGTAATAAAAGCAGTAATACTTTTATAAAGTTATTCTATAAATAGAATATATTATATTCTATTATGCATAATGTTGCATAGTGTCTGCATAGTATTTTGCATAGTAAAAAATCTTTTATATAAAGCAGAATACTTTTATAAGGTTATTCTATAAATAGAATATATTATATTTTATTATGCATAGTGTTGTATAAAGTTCTGATAGTGTTTTGCATAGTAAAATATTTTTATATAAAAGCAGAATACTTTTATAAAGTTATCTGTTTTATTAGACAATAATTAAAATATATTATATTTTATTATGCATAGTACTGCGATAGTGTTTGCATAGTAAAATCTTTTATAAAGTTATTCGTTTTATTAGATTATAAATAGAATATATTATATTTTATTTAAAAGATTTTGCTTAAAATATGGACCGTCCGATTAAAAGTAACTCTCAGTTAGTTCTTATGCGGTCCATTTTTTATAAATAGAAGCTCATTCATTCATTATTTCTTATTTAATTCAATTGAAACTCTAGAGAGAAACTATAGAGAGAGAGAGAAGAAAAGTGTTTCGCTACTTCACTACTTTTATATCCAAAGACTTCTTCTTTCTAAGGTAGGGAATATTATTTATCAGACTCGTAAAGGGTACTCTTTCTTTCTTATTTATGAAGAGAACTTACATTATTCCATTCTTTATTATTCTCGTTAGAATAACTCAGATACGCCGGGCTACCCTACCTATACTTGGTGAAATTCTTTCATTATTCCATTCTTTATTATTATGTTGGAATAACACATGCATCTATGCAAAGTACTCCATACATGGTGAAATTCTTCTAATATTACATTATTTATTATTACATTGGAATATCACATTCATTCGTTTTGTGGGACTGGTTCCATTATTTATTATTACATTGAAATATCCTCTCATGCATGCGTTTCTGTGGGACCGGTTAAAATCTTTATTATTCTGTTGGAACATCCTCGCCGGCAATGAAATTTACCGACACGGTTCCGTTATTATTATTCTCGTTGGAATAACTGCCTACATCTGCAATACCGCATGCATGGTGATTTCTTTTGTTATTCCATTCTTTATTATACTCAGTTGGTTAAAGTTTTGACTTCTATACTCCATGAAATTAGTGGAATATCCTTGATATTTGCGCTTCATCCAGTATCTTTTCATGAAAATATTCTTCTGAGCATTCTTGAATTTTACTCTACAAAGCAGTATCATATTGACAATTTAGACGTTATCAGTTCCTAGATAAATTAATTCTTGAACTTGTTTTATTAAATTCTTATATCATTACCATCATCCTCATGTTTATTTTTTTGAAAGTCATCTGTGGCCTGTAGTGCATAGATGGACTTGGTATGATTATGACCAGGGATTATTCGGTATAATCATGCTTAGTAATGTTACAAATGATGTGGAAAAAGTCCTCATTGGCCTGCGTAGTGCATTGATGGACGAGCTTTTGGTATGATTATGACTATGGATTCTCTTGACCAAGGGTGCAAAGATGAATTGTTTTATGGCATGATCGGGACTGGTTGATGAAAAACACAATTATCTTTTGGCGTAGTGCATTGATAATTCGTGGTCGTGATACTAATGAATATCCTTGGCCTATAGTGCGGGGATGATTCGATGATGTGGATTAATTATTGGTGAGTCTCGGTGATGAAATATTAATTCATGGATGTGATAATAATGAATATCTTTGGTAGTAGTGCATGGATAATTCAAGAATATGGATTGATTATCGAAAGTGAGTCTCAAACGATGAAATATAAATTCATGGATGTGATATTAACGAATATCCTTGGCCGTAAAAGAGGGGTGATTCGATGATGTGGATTATTTATTAAGCTGAGTCTCAACGATAAAATATTTATTATACACTTTTAAATGCGTAGAAGATAGTAGATATCATGTTCTACTTGATTCTTCTAAAATACAGTTGTATGTCTTAGGCATGTAGTGCAAAGATGAATTGTTAATGAATATCTTTGGCCGTGGTGCAAAGATGAATTTATTTGTATGATTATGAGCAGGAATTCTAATTTGGTATAACCATGATTTTTGATGTTTCAGGTGAAGATAGGTGATGAGAATTATCTTCGTCCTAGTTGCGAAGAGGAATTTAGAACCACAATTATGATTATGAGTTATTCATATGATTGTGGACAAGAACTGTTGATTTATTTTACATGGATAAAACATTATTGGTGGACTTTTAATATAGAGAAGATAATAGACCTTATGGTCTATTTGACTCTTCTAATAGATTGCTCGTTCCGCTGCTACTATGGTTGAAAAGTTTTATCATCTACCATATGTTCTAAATCTCTGATTTATTATTGATGAAAGCTATTGATAATTTAATTATCTTTAGTCATGATATTCCTTACTGGGCTAGTTGTGCTCACCTTTTTCGCTTTAACAATTCCTTTAGGTGTAATAAGAGTGTTGTCGTAAGAGTGTTTAAAATTGACGGGGATAATTGGGGAATAGAAGCGATGGTCTCTAGTGTGGAGGTTCTCCTAAACAAGATAGAAAAGTGTGTTGTATTCTATACAACATTTAGTAGTTATATTTGGTGAATCAAATAGGGTGAGGTGAACCCAACTTTGGAAGGGTGTTTTGCCACTATCATACAAGATGTCTAATGACATACAACCTCGTGTTATCGTAAGACAGGGTTGTGCGCATCCACTTGCTGAGTATATCTACGGGCACTACCTATATGATCTTGGAGTTGATTTAAAATATAATATTCACTTGGAGACAGTGGAGATAGTTATATGTCAAGAGAAGACTCACCATTGGAAAGAAGATGATAGTAATCTTCTCGTTTTTCTTTGGGGTCTATTGGGTTAACCAAGGATAATTCTGTGGCCATATGATATCTATTATAACCTAGACGCATGGCCTCCCATGTACGAAGGTTTCCTTGAGCACTTCCCAAAGATTTTAATTTCTAAAATAGTTTTTGACTATACTTTTATGTAAGTACCATTGTAAGGTTGTGGTCAAGGCACCATGAGAGTTACATACATTTGTATTAAAACTCACAGCTAATTGTGGTCGTATTCTATCTGACATATTTCAATGATTTGTATAAATGAAGTTGTATTTGAATTTTGTACCATGTATCGGGCGACTCAGAATTGGTGATGTATACCTAATTTTGGGGGCGTCACAACAAGTGTCGATTTCCACTAACACAAATAATTTCCAACACAATGGAACTATAAAATTCATCTTTAATCAACACGAATTTATTCATCATTAATATTATAGTTCACAATATTTAACAAACGGTCGTTCCGGAAAAGGGGCTTTTCAGATAAGGATTTCTTCTTATCATGCCGTATGAATTAGGTGACCAAACCTCTCCTTGGAAGAACTTCTAGACATTGTCAATATTACAAATAATAATATGAATAACTTTGTCGTCTCAATTATTGATTTAATAATATATCATATAATGCGGATGATATTGTAACAATAATAGAATCAATAATATGAGAGAGATATGATGCAAAGAATTCTTGTAGCAATAATTGAGTATAACCGAGTGACTTCTCACATAAGCATCAATAATCAATACTGGTAGTCTACTCTACTATGCAACCACGCCATTATTCTTTGTACTTTTACTACAGAGTAGTTCAACAGTTTTAACGGTAACACTTTCGCCGTTATTTTTATAGAAAGATAATTTTGTCATTTTCTAACTACGACAATACTTCCGTTGTGGGGTCCACCAATGATTGTGCCGTTGTACAATATTTCCTGTTAAAACAAATATTCCCCGACCAATCGAATATTATATAACCACTTGCTTACTTTGCAAAATTTGTAAATACTATCCATAACTATAACATTATATCAAATCCACACCATAATATTCAAAAATATATTTCGAGAAAATTATATATTTATTCATAAAATCTGGGGTCTCACAATCTCCCATCCTTATGAAATTTCACCCTCGAAATTTACGTACGTACCTGGTATGCTGAAAAGGTGAGGATACCTTGACTTCATTTCAGATTCTAATTCTTGAGGTATAACCTTTGAGTGTCAAATACAATCCTTCTTATCCAAGATTTTAACGCGTATCTCCTCATACATTAAATCTTCTGCTATATCGTTTAGTTCTAATTTAATAATGTGGTTCGGGTCATCCACATATTTACGTAACATCGATACGTAAAAAAAACGTTCTGAACAGGCAACATACTTGGCGGTAAAACGAGTCTATAGGCCGCACTTCCTACTTAATCGAGGATTTCAAATGGGCCAATTAAATCGAGGGTTGAGATTTCATCTATTCATCGATTCTTGCTTCTAGAATAACGCCCTCTTGAACCTTCTTCTTCACATTCATCAGCTCTGAGTATGTAGTTTGCACAACTTTAACTTTATCGATTAAAGTCGATTTTACTCGTATATTTGATATCACCACGTGGGTCCTTAGAGTCTTTAACTCTATCTTTATCATTTGTAAGTTATACGAAAGGGGTTTTGTGTTAACAACATCACACTCGTAAACACATACGATCTTCTACTCAACGCGTCAGCTACCACGTTCGCTCTTCCACGATGATATTGAATGATATGATCGTAATCTTCAACAGCTCGAGCCAACGTCTTTGGCACATTACACGTTCGTTTTGGGTGAAGAAAATATTTGAGGGTTTTAGAAATGGGTTTTGTACTGGGGTCAATACAAAATTCGATTTCACGCTCTAGGGGTAGGCTTAGAAGTCTTCAAGCATACGTCAGGAAATTTATTAACAATAGAAATATCATTCAAAACTGTGACCCTCATCCAAGACTTGGATAGTACGTCACATTGATACCTATCAACTTGTCATCGTCATTCACGACGTCGCCTACAGAAAGTCTGGCTTCGGTGCATTCCACACAAGGAAGTCAACAACAAAAGGACCGGGGCTCTTTACTTATGGCTTGATATGACAATGATTGGTTTGGTTGCTTGAATTAGCATAATAGGTTGGTTAGGAATATAAAAGCTAACAACTTTACAAAAAGCTTGATGAGTAGTTAACCAATCGATTCCTAAAATCACATCAAAGGCAAGTATTTTCAAAGAGATAAGATTGACAGGTACGTGAAAGTGTCAATTTGAATTAAATAAGATTTATAAATAGTGGAGGTAACGAAGGTTTCTCCCAACTGAGTTTCAACAGATAAATCAAAATCTAACTTCTCCGGAGTTAAATTCAAACATTGAACACAACTAGGTGAAATAAAAGAGTGAGTAGAACCGGTATCTAACACGGAATAGGCTTCACAAGAGTTTATGATTAACTTACCCGTGATAATTTTATTCAGGTTCCTCGTTAAAAAAAACGCTTTCTCTTAAACTACCGACTTTTTTTTGTCCGTATCCGCCTTTGGTGCCACCGTTCCAGCTGGACTTGACTTCACTATATGATAAAAAGACCAAAATTTTTAAAAAAAAAAAGGAATTTCCTTTATTTTGAAATAGTAAGGGTTGATTTGATTAATGTGGATAGTTAAGGGTTAAATTATAAATAAAATATCAAAAATAAGCAGTGGTTATAAAATATTCATTGTTTGGGGGGGAATATTGGTTTGGTGCGTGGAATATTAAATCTTTGTCGGGGAATATTAAATAATGCAATGGTAGCTTGAATATATGTGGGCCCATGTGAGCGATTGATTGATGAAGAAAGCGACAAATATAAGTTGTTTTTAAATAAATAGTAGTTATTTTTAGATTATAATATCTTTGTTGGAATACCGGTGGAATTAAAAAACACTAATGTCGCGCGTTGTTGAGCAGTAGCTGCGGTATTGCACCAATTATTGATTCTTACGTGAAGGCACTACTTTCGATAATGGTTACGATAATTCTTATTCGATATTTTATTGAGTTAATAATTCTTTGCGTTGATATTTTATATTCTTTGTTGTTTGATAATTGTCATTTTACGGTATCTTTCATTATCGAAGCAATAATTCATATTATCTGAATAATATTATTAGATAACATTATTGGCGATGTCTAGAAAGTTACATACAGGAGAGGTTTGAGTGCAAATCTAATTGCGGCGATGAAGAAATTCTTATTGGAAAGCCCCCTCTCTCAGGAGCTGCTGGTTGTCGATATTGTGATTACGTAATATTATTTGTGAATAATTAATTATTGATTTATATGATGAGGAAAATATTGATTTTATGTGGATATAGATGGAGAAAATTTTTAAAATGACAATTGTTGAAAATTAATATTTTATCTTTTACGATAAAATAATTCATTTAAATATATTATTTTAATAATATATTAGCGGTGATATTTTTTACAATGAATGTGGGATATATGAGTATATGAGGAGGAAGAGTATTTTGTGGCATTAAATGTTTTAACACATGTTTTGTGTGTTGGTGGACCTGATTATTGGTAGAAATTTGATTATAGCTTTGTAAAATCGCCCGTTTGTGGATTTGGTCGATTTTTGTTTGGAATTTGGAAAAACTTTCTTCTGCAAAGTTGTAGAGAATTGAATTTCCTATAAAAACTCATGAGATTCGAATTTTCTGATGAAAGGGCTATTTATTATGAATTATTGAAGTTAGAAGCTCAAAATAATTGATTTTGGGAGTTTAAATTATTTTTGTTAAGAAAAACGTTTTTGTATTTTTTTGGACATCATTAACATGTGTGGCTGGTGTTTTGACCAAAAGGTGGGCTAAGGAAAATTTGTATAATTATATTAATATTATATTAAATTTTACGCTTTGGTATTCTAGCGTTTTTTCTATAAATAGGGTCTTGGGTTAGAATTGAAAATCACGAGCTGAAGTTTTCTCTCTATTTCTCTCTCGATATTTTGGCGTATTCTTGTGAGTATTTTGAGTATACTTTGAGTATTGCTAGGCGGTGCAAGTTCCCTTGACCTTATACGGTATTATTACAAATTTAGAAATCTTGATCTTTCGAGGTAAGGGATATTATTTTTTTTTTGTAATGATATTATTTCTTGATATCATTATCTTTGAAATATTGATCTGAAGTTTTATCAAATTTGGAACTTTTTTCATATGGGGTTCTTATTCATGGTTCTTATTCATGATTCTTGAGTTCTTATTCACGATTCTTATTCACGAGATTCTTATTCACGAGATTCTTATTCACGAGTCTTATTATTAATGAAGCGTGAAGATGTTTTTGTGGAATTTCTATCTTTTTGGTGTCGGATTTACTATTCACGTATCTCGACCTATTCACGTATCTGACCTTTATTCACGTATCTGGTACTATTATTCATAGAAAAATAAAATTTCTTCTTTTTGTCAAAATATCTAATACGGATCTAGCTACGATTGTATCCGTGTTTTGATCATTCTTGAATTTTACACCACTATGATTATTTTTGAGGTATTTTTTGGGCGTGGATAAAACCAAAATCGAATCCTTAATCCTTAATCCTTGTCATTTTGTTTCCTTTGGATTCGTTTCTTTAAAAATATTTTCATCATCCTCGGTCTTAAATGATGATATTATGAATATCTTTGGCTTTGTAGTCAAAGATGAATGATTATGAAGAAGAATATCTTTGGCAGATGTAGTGCTGAAGATGAATGATTTTGAAGAATATCTTTGGCTTTGTAGTGCTGAAGATGAGCAGTGTTGAGATGAACATAATGGATTGATTAATATCTTTGGCTTTGTAGTGCAAAGATGAGCAGTGTTTAAATGAACATGACCCGGTGATGAATATCTTTGGCTGTAGTGCAAAGATGAATATTTGATTCGAGATGTATATTGATTGATGTTACGAGGATAAAATATTGATGATGAATTTATTAAATTCATAGATTATAGTAGATTTCATTCTCTACGTAACTCTTACATGAATTATTATTTCAGCTGCGAATATTGATACGAAACTTGTTGTCTATTGTATTATCAGTTTTTTTTCCTGTTGAAGACTAACGATAATTTGTTGTATATTATCTTAGTAGTAATAATATTCTTTCTTGGGCTAGTTGAGCTCACCCTTTTCCTTGTTGTTCCATTTTTTTTCTTCTCGGGGAGGCGAGAATATAGCGAGTCTTAGTCGGGGTATGGAATGAAGATTTTAGAGAGAGTTGTTTAGTAGTCCTCACCATTTTTGTAAAATAATGAATCGATAATGTGATGAGGATTTATTTGAGTATAGATATTATCTAGAAGATAATATTTGTATTCAAACTCACAGATTTCTTGTTGTAATAATAAAGTTGTAGTTGTTTACGTACCATGTATTTGGCGATTTCGAGAATGGGTGTTGTGTATACTATTTTGGGCGTCGCGGTTAATATCGAGCTTAGGGATATGATCTCTCTGGCGGAGATCGGGGAATAGAACTAGGAGGGAGAGGCAGAGTAAATCCTTATTTAGTGTGTCTACTAGCTTATTTGTTAGTTAGTCGATTATATAGGGATATTATGTGATATATTGATTTCCTTAATTAACCCTTATTTTATGGCGGTATTTGAGAATGTCGTGAGAATATTATGATGGAGTAAATGAGGCCAGTGGAGATGCTGTACTCACCTGCGAGGAGAGCGTGCTGTGGTGGCAATGTTCTCTCTGTGAACAACACCTTTGGCGAGATGATGAGCGAGGGGATGTTTAGAAGCTTTTTGCGGTTCATGCAAAATCGGACGAGGAGACTTCGTGTTCAAAATCTGAGGAGAAATGATAGCGATTCACGGTGGTCACGACCCAAGCGATTCGAAGTTGGGACCACGAGTGCAGGAAGCGGATCCGATTAAAGGCGGAGGCGTGGGTGAAAAAAATTACAAGATATTCGATGTCTTGGGATGCGGAGAACGAAAGTTCCATTCGCCACCTTTATGTTAAAAGTGGCGAAGGCGATTCTTGGTGGGAATCGTGAAGCGTACCCATCGGTACTTTTTCGGCGTATCGTGGGAGAGCGTTTGAAGCAGTTCGAATGACAAGTACTTCCACGAAAGTATTCGTCGTATGAAGGAAGTGGAGTTTATTAGACTAAGCGAGAATAACATGGCGGTGTCGTCTGCGGCGAAGTTAGCGGAGTTATCGAGTTGCACCTCATTTGGTGGAGAATGAGGAGCGTATGGCGGATGTTTACGAGAGGTTTGAAGCCGAAGCATCGTCGATATCTCATTTCTCGTAATTTTTTCTCTCTACCGGATGTTGTCAGCGGGGCTCGGTTGTTAGGCGAGATACTTGAAATACGTTCAGCAGGGACCATAACGAGGATCATCTAGAAGATAGCGATCATCGAATAGCGATAACCGGCGGAGAAAGAAGAATCTGAGACAAAAGCGGTAACCACTCTGGTGGTAATCGTGGCCGTGAAAATAGAAGAAGCGAGTCGGGAGGAGATTTTAAAAGGAGATTCAACAACGACCGTGTGAAGGCGTCGGCGCCTATAGCAACTAGTTTTAAGGGAGGAGAGCGACCACCGGTCGTATGTTACAAATCGGGAAGAGGACATATCATGAAGCGCCTAGCAGTTTAAGGTATCTATAGTTGTGGAAAGGAAGGACATATCGCTCGAGATTATGCGGTGGCGAAACCTAGTTCGATGAGGGACGGTGACTCAAAAAATTTATCCCGAGAAAAGTCAAAGTCAGCGATTAGGGAAGGCGTTTGTCGTGGCCGGTCAAAATCTGAGAACGACGAAGTTAGCGGGTTAGTCGATTATAAATTCTTTGAAGTATATACCTTACTAGATATCGGTTCTACCCATTCTTTTATCTCTCTTACTTGCGCTCAGCGTTTAAACTTGACTCAGGAGAAATTAGACTTTGACTATCTGTGGAAACTCAGTTAGGAGAAACTTTTTCATCACATCCTTTGTTTATAAATCTTGCTTGATTTGAGGTTGGCACTATCACATTACACATTAACCTTATTTCTATAGAGATATTTGTTTTGATGTGATTTTAAGGTTAACTACTCATCATGCAGAAATTGATTATTTTCGTAAGGTTGTTAGTTTTCATATTCTAAGCAACTTTGTTATTGAATTCAAGCAATCAAACCATTGTAGTCAAACATTTTCATATCAAGCCATGAAGTCGTTCGTTTATTACGGATGTCAAATTTTCTTAGTCCGTGTTATGGATTTGAATAAAGAACACGTCGATTTGAATAATATTCTGTTGTTATTGATTTTTCTGGCGTATTTTACGAAGAATTTCTTGGCTTACTCCCAAAGCGATATTAAATTTTGTATCGACTTTGAACGGTACAAAACTCATTTCTAAAATCTCATATCGAATGGCTCTATTGAACTTGAGGAGTTAAAAATTCAACTATAAATTTGGTACTGAGCCTTTATCTTGTGACTTCCTTTGTGGAATTCACTAAGCAGAGACTCTCTGTGGGGGCGTCGTATTAGATGCGATAGTAAAGCGATAGGTGTCATTGTGACGTCTTTATCAAGATTGGGATATGAGTCGCGGTTGAAGCAACCTAAGTCGATTATCGAAATCGTAGCTTTACTGAGGCTTAGTTGGTTATTATCGGAGATTCGTTGAAGGATATTCTCGAATCGCTATTAGATTAACTTAGGTGACTCGAAAAGATACAAAATTCTTATGGGGCGAGGAATGCGAGAAGATTTTCAAGAAACTCGAGGAGACTCATTTGGCACGTATTTAACCATACCATCTTGGAAAAGCGAGCGTGGTAGGTGGCGCGTTGAGTAGAAGATCATCTGCGAGGAGCGAGTGCGATGATGTCAAGTATCGCGTAGAGCCGACTTTAATAGAAAAAGTTAAGGTTGCTCTCGAGCCCGCAGGCCGGAGGTGATCGTATGAAGAAAAATGAAGAAGCTATTTATTAGGGCGAGAATTGATGAAGAAGGAATACTTGAGTCGACTCTAGACTTTGTGTTCTAATGATTTTACGATTTGAAGCACAAGATTATGATGGAGGCACCTGACACGCCATTTGCAATCCATCTGGGAGTACAAAATGTATTATGATCTTGACATACATTTTGGTGGAGCAATATGAGAGAGAGATTGCAAAGTTTATCTCGATGTGTTTAACTTACCAGCGTGTAAAGGCGGAGCATCTTGTACCCTAAGGGTCGTTGCAACCACTTGAGATTTTGGAATGGAAGTGGGAACACATTACTATGGATTTCATTACTAATCTTCCCTACGGTTTCTCAAGGCATAGATCTTTATTTGGGTTATTGTTGATAGATTAACCAAGTCTGCTCATTTCTTACTCAAATCTGAGAGACTTATTCCTTGAGCGTCTTTCTCGTATATGCGTAAAATAAAGATTGTGAGATTGCATGGCATGCGGTATCCATAGTTTTAGATCGTGACCCGAGATTCACTTCATGATTTTGGGTTGGTTTGTAGAAAGCTATGGAGCGCAATTTACGATTGAGGTTTGGCATACCATCCTCGAAGCGGATGGGCAATCGAGAAAGGACTACTCGAACTCTTGAAGATATATTAAAACTACGTGTCCTAGATTTCAAAGGAAGTTGGGATAAGTACTTGCCATTGGTGGAATTCTCATACAACAATAGTTATTAAACAAATATAGGCATGGTTCCATTGAAGCATTATATGGACAAAAATGTCGTTCTCGATATGTTGGGATGAGGTGGGTGAAGCAACATTGTTGGGGACTAGAGTTAATATATATGACTAATGATTCGACAAGCGTATACAAAGCGGCACAAGATCGACAAAAGAGTTATGCGAATCTTCATCGAAAGGGCGTGGAATTTAGTGTAGGGGATCATGTATTATTGTTGCGAGTTGCTCCGTGGAAGGAGTTACAAGATTTGGGAGAGGAAAGCTCGATCCACGATTTATCGGTCCATTTCAAATTCTTGTGAGAGTAGGAAATGTAGCTATAGACTTGCGTTACCTCAAGTATGTCTCGTGTTCATAATGTGTTTCACATATCGTACTTGCCGTAAATATGTGAAAGACCGAACCACGTTATTGAGTTAGAGCAGGACGAGATAGTAGAAGACTTAGCGTATGAGGAGGTACTGTCAAGATTTTGGATAGGAAGGAGCATGTCCTACTGTATGAAAGGTTATACCACAAGTTAAAGTTTTGTGGAGGAATAATCTTTATAGAGAAATGACACAGGGAATTGGAAGCGAAAATGAAAGCGAGGTATCCTCACCTTTGAAAAACACACGAATGCGTCGTCGATTTCGAGGGCGAAATTTCATAAGGAGGGAGGTTGTAAGACCAGAAATTTTTAAATAAAAGGAATTTCCTTTATTTTGAAATAGTAAGGGTTGATTTGATTAATGTGGATAGTTAAGGGTTAAATCATAAATATTTCAAAATAAGCAAGTGGTTATAAAATATTCATTGTTGTCGGGGAATATTCGTTTTTGGTGGTGGAATATTAAATCTTTGTCGGGGAATATTAAATGCTGACAGTAGCGACCATGTGTGGAGCCCCATGTGAGCGATTGGATGAAAAAAGCGACAAATATAAGTTGTTTTTTAAATACTTGGCGTAGTTATTTTAGATTATCTTTGTTGGAATACCGGTGGTTAAAAAAACACACTGTCTGGCGTTGTTGAGCGTAGCTTGCGGTATTGCACCAATTATTGATTCTTACGTGAAGGCCTTTACTCGATAATGGTTACGATAATTCTTTATTCGATATTTTATTGAGTTAATAATTCTTTGCGTTGATATTTTATATTCTTTGTTGTTTGATAATTGTCATTACGGTATCTTTCATTATCGAAGCAATAATTCATATTATCTGAATAATATTATTAGATAACATTATTGGCGATGTCTAGAAAGTTACATCTAAGGAGAGGTTTGATGTCATCTAATTGCTTGCGCATGATGAAGAAATTCTTATTGGAAAGCCCCTCTCTCTCACAGGGAGCTGCTGGTTGTCGATATTGTGATTACGTAATATTATTTGTGAATAATTAATTATTGATTTATATGATGAGGAAAATATTGATTTTATGTGGATATAGATGGAAAATTTTTAAAATGACAATTGTTGAAAATTAATATTTTATCTTTTACGATAAAATAATTCATTTAAATATATTATTTTAATAATATATTAGCGGTGATATTTTACAATGAATGTGGGATATATGAGTATATGAGGAGGAAGAGTATTTTGTGGCATTAAATGTTTTAACACATGTTTTGTGTGTTGGTGGACCTGATTATTGGTAGAAATTTGATTATAGCTTTGTAAAATCGCTTGGTTTGTGGATTTCGGTCGATTTTTGTTTGGAATTTGGAAAAACTTTCTTCTGCAAAGTTGTAGAGAATTGAATTTCCTATAAAAACTCATGAGATTCGAATTTTCTGATGAAAGGGCTATTTATTATGAATTATTGAAGTTAGAAGCTCAAAATAATTGATTTTTGGGAGTTTAAATTATTTTTGTTAAGAAAAACGTTTTTTGTATTTTTTTTTTGGACATCATTAACATGTGTGGCTGGTGTTTTGACCAAAAGGTGGGCTAAGGAAAATTTATAATATAATTATATTAATATTATATTAAATTTTACCTTTTGGTCATTCTAGCGTTTTTCTATAAATAGGGTCTTGGGTTAGAATTGAAAATCACACGAAGCTGAAGTTTTTCTCTATTTCTCTCTCGATATTTTGGCGTATTCTTGTGAGTATTTTGAGTATACTTTGAGTATTGCTAGGCGGTGCAAGTTCCTTGACCTTATACGGTATTACAATTTAGAAATCTTGATCTTTCGAGGTAAGGGATATTATTTTTTTGTAATGATATTATTTCTTGATATCATTATCTTTGAAATATTGATCTGAAGTTTTTATCAAATTTGGAACTTTTTCATATCGGGGGTTACTATTCATGGAGTTCTTATTCATGAGTTCTTATTCACGATTCTTATTCATGATTCTTATTCATGAGATTCTTATTCACGATTCTTATTTATTCACGAGTCTTATTAAATGAAGCGTGAAGATGTTTTTTGTGGAATTTCTATCTTTTGGTGTCGAGATTACTATTCACGTATCGGCCTTTATTCACGTATCTGACCTTTATTCACGTATCTGGTCTTATTCATAGAAAAATAAAATTTCTTCTTTTTGTCAAAATATCTAATACGGATCTAGCTACGATTGTATCCATGTTTTGATCATTCTTGAATTTTACACCACTATGATTATTTTTGAGGTATTTTTGGGCGTGGATAAAACCCAGTACGAATCCTTAATCCTTAATCCTTGTCATTTTGTTTCCTTTGGATTCGTTTCTTTAAAAAAATATTTTTCATCATCCTCATCCTCGATCTTAAATGATGATATTATTGAATATCTTTGGCTTTGTAGTGCGAAGATGAATGATTTCTGAAGAATATCTTTGGCACATGTAGTGCGAAGATGAATGATTCTGAAGAATATCTTTTTGGCTGTGTGCAAAGATGAGCAGTGTTGAGATGAACATGGCCAGATTGATTAATATCTTTGGCTTTGTAGTGCAAAGATGAGCAGTGTTTAAATGAACATGACCCGGTGATGAATATCTTTGGCTTTTGTAGTGCAAAGATGAATATTTGATTCGAGATGTATATTGATTGATGTTACGGGGATAAAATATTGATGATGAATTTATTAAATTCATAGATTATAGTAGATTTCATTCTCTCGTAACTCTTACATGAATTATTATTTCATTGCGAATATTGATCGAAACTTGTTGTCTATTGTATTACTATCAGATTTTTTCCTGTTGAAGACTAACGATAATTTGTTGTATATTATCTTAGTCGTAATATTCTTCTTGGCTAGCTAGTTGAGCTCACCCTTTTCCTTGTTGTTCCATTTTTTTCTTCTCGGGAGGCGAGAATATAGCGAGTCTTAGTGGGGGTATGGAATGAAGATTTTAGAAGAGTTGTTTAGTAGTCCTCACCATTTTTGTAAAATAATGAATCAATAATGTGATGAGGATTTATTTGAGTATAGATATTATCTAGAAGATAATATTTGTATTCAAACTCACGATTTCTTGTTGTAATAATAAAGTTGTAGTTGTTTACGTACCATGTATTTGGCGACTCGAGAATGGGTGTTGTGTATACCTATTTTGGAATTGCAAATATCAAGGATATTCCACTAATTTCATGGAGTATAGAAGCCAAAGCTTTAACCAACTGAGTATAATATAATATATGAAATTGCAAATGGATTTTCACCCGCCATGAAATAATCCACGTATATAGATCATTTTCATAATTTAATAAGGAATGAATACACATGATCATTCACCATGCATGTGGTAATCCACATGCGGAGTTATTCCAATAGAATAATAAAGAATGGAATAATGGAAGGATTCACCATGCGCATGCGATAGATCAAGATATGCAGATTATTCCCAATGTAATAATAAATAATGGAACCCGGTCGGCGTAAGAACGACAGATATAGATATTTAAATGAGAATAATAAATAATGGAACCAGTCCAGGCGTAAATGCACGTACGAGGATATTCGACAAAATAATAAAAATCCGAATATTAGAAGAATTTCACCATGTATGCGGTATCAGATAAATAGGTTATTCAATGAGAATAATAAGAATGGAATAATGAAGAATTTCACCAAGTATAGGGTATCCCGTATCTGAGTTATTCCAATGAATAATAAAGAATGGAATAATGAAGTTCTCTTCATGAATAAGAAAGAAAAGAATACCCCTTACGAGTACAACAAATAATATCCCTACCTTAGAAAAGCTGAATCTTTGGAGTAGTGAAGTAGAAGAATACTTTTCTTCTTTCTCTATAGTTTCTCTCTCTAGAGTTTCAATTGAATTCATAAGAAATAATGAAGGAATGAACTTCTATTTATAGGAGAATGGATCTGAATAGTAACTAATTCATGAAGCGGTCCAGATTGATTTACTTTTAAGCAGACTATCCATATTGGTTTACTATTAAAACTTAAAGCAACGGTCCATACTGATTTACTATTAAAACTTTAAACCAGCGATCCATATTGATTCACTATTATAACTTTCCACCAGCGGTCCATATTGATTTACTAGTATATCTTCAACCAACGGTCTGAAAAATTAGCACATCTCCTCATGGAATAATATTGTACCCAAAAATGATTTGGACCGAAAAGAAATATATCTTACGGGTGAATAGTACCCCGTGAATAGTAACTCGTGAATAGTAATTCGTGAATAGTACTCCGACACGAAAAGTGCCCCGAATACCCGATTGAACAATATAACCTCCAGACATCAATTATTATCGAAACAAGTGTCGATTTCCACTAGAACAAATAATTTTCAACACAATGGAACTATAAAATTCATCTTTAATCAACACGAATTTATTCATCATTAATATTATAATTCACAATATTTAACAACCAGGTCGTTCCCAAGAAAGAGGGGGCTTTCCGATAAGGATTTCTCCTTATTGGCGCGCAATTAGGTGACCAAACCTCTTCTTGATAGAACTTCTAAACATTGTCAATATTGCAAATAATAATATGAATAACTTTGTCGTTTCAATTATTGATTTAATAATATATCATATAATGCAGATGATACTGTAACAATAATTGAATCAATAATATGAGAGATATGATGCAAAGAATTATCAGTAGTAATAATTGAGTATAATCGGTGACTTCTCACGTAAGCATCAATAATCAATACCTGGTGTGCTTACTTATGCAACCACGCCAGACATCGTACTTTTTACTACTAAGTAGTTCAACAGTTTTAACGGTAACACTTTCGCTGTTATTTTTATAGAAAGATAATTTTGTCGTTTTCTAACTACGACAATACTTCCGTTGTGGGGTCCACCAATGATTGTGCCATTGTACAATATTCCCTGTTAAAATGAATATTCCCCGACCAATCGAATATTATATAACCACTTGTTTACTTTGCAAAATTTGTAAATACTGTCCAAAACTATAACATTATATCAAATCCACACCATAATATTCAAAAATATATTTCGAGAAAATTATATATTTATTCATAAAATCTGGGGTCTCACAATATTCTCACCTCTTGAGAAGAAAAATGGAACATAAAGAAAAAGGGTGAGCTCAACTACCCCATTAAAGAATATTATGACTAAGATAATATACAACAATTTATCATTATTCTTTAATAGGAAAAAAATATGATAGAATATAATAGACAACAAATTTTAGATCAACAACTGCAGCGGAAACAACAATCCATTAGAAGAGTCAAGTAGAGAATGAATTCTACTATCTTCTAAGATTTAAAAGTTCATCATCAATATTTTATCCTTGTAACATCAATCAATATACATCTTGAATCAAATATTCATCTTTGCACTACAGGCCAAAGATATTCATTTGTATCACCAGTTGGTCATGTTCATCTCAACACTTGTTCATCTTTGCACTACAGGCCAAAGATATTCAGTAATATCATCATTTAGGACTGAGGAGGATGAAAAATATCTTAAAAAAAACGAATCCAGTGAGATAAAAGATCAAAGATTATGGATTTGTACTTTAGTTTATCCAAGTTCAAAAATACCTTATAATAATCCATTGTGGAGCAAAATTCAAGAATGAAGATCAAAACATGGATACAATTAAAGATAGTAACCATAATTGACAACTTGGACAAAGAAAAGAAAATTTTATTTTTTCTGTGAATAGTGTGACGTATTCGTGAATAGTGTCGTATATGTGAATAGTATCGTATACGTGAATAGTAATTCCGACACAAAAAGATAGAAATTCCACAATAAAATTCATATCAATATTTCGGCATAATGATATTGAAGAAAATAATATCATTTACGAAGAAAATAACATCCCTTACTTCAAAATAACAAAGATTCTTAAATTTGAAATATCGTATAAGGTGAAGAAAACTTATCGAACAAAGAACTCTCAAAATATCTAAATACTCACAAAATACGCTCGATAATATATATAGAGAGAGAAAACTTGTTTCTGGTGTGATTTTTAATTCTAACCTAAGCGCCTATTTATAGGAAAATACTAGAACGTCAAAGCAGACTAAATAATAATATAATATTTTTTTTCTTTTCTACGCATGCCATTTTGGAAAGCCATCAGCCCATCACATTTGAAAAAATTTCTAGCACATGTTTTCATAAAAAACAATAGTGGGTCTCACCCATAATTTTAATAAAAACATTTAATTTCTGAAACTTCAATAATTCATAATAAATAGTCCTTTTATCAGAAAAATACAAATTTTATGTCCATTCCATAGGAAATTAAATTCTCTACAACTTTATAGATTTAAGTTTTTTCAAATTCCAAACAGAAAATGTCTGAAATCCATATACGGACGATTTTTAATACCTCCATACCGACAAAATACTGATAAAATACCTCAGCATTAATTCCTTCATTTATATCCACACAAAATAAATATATCCATCATTTATATCCACATAAAATAAATATTTTATTATCATATAAATCAATAATTAATTATTCATAAATAATATTACAGAATCATAATTATGACAACCAGGTCGTTCCCAAGAAAGATGGGGCTTTCTGATAAGGATTTCTCCTTATTGGCGTGCAATTAGGTGACCAAACCCCTTTTCTAGACAGAACTTCCTTAGACATTACAAATAATGCTATCTAATAATATTATTCAAATAATATGAATTATTGATCTGATAATGGAGATACTGTGCAGTGACAATTATTGAAACAACAATAATATAAAATATCAACGTAGCAATTATTAAATCAATAAAATAAAATATTGAACAGTAATTACTGTAACAATTATTGAGTAGTGCCTTCATATATAAGAATCAATAATTAAAAAATATTGTGCAATACCGAGTGTTACTGTGCAACCACGCGTATTACTGTATTTTAACCACCGGGTATTCTAACAGTGTTGACGGTAACCATTACGCCGTTATTTATAAAAACTCAACTTGTCATTTTCTTCATCCAACCGTTTTTCGTTATGGGGCCCACAAATGGATGCGTCGTCGTACGAATATTCCCCGACAGAAAGAATATTCCACGATCAAACGAATATTTCCGGACAACAATGTATATTTTATAACCACTTACTTCTTTTGCAAAACTTTCGCATTTCACCTATAACCAAAGTATTATATCAAATTAACACCTTTATTGTTCACAAAAACAGTTAATATTAAACTGTTATTAAAATTAATTTTTATAGTAATTTTAATTTTATCAAAAACAAAAACTGTGCTCTTTTTTATAAAAATAAAAATAACAAAAGCAGTTAATTTTAAAAGCTGTTAATTAAAAGCTGTTATAAAATTATAAAAGTTGTGTCATATTTTTTTATTTGCCTTTAAAAATATGATTTGTTATAAATCTTTTTTATCTATAGTAATGCATGTATTATTCTGAGACTAGTTAATAATAATAATAATAATAATAATAATAATAATAATAATAATAATAATAATAATAATGTATCAAAAGTACACTAAAAAAGAGAGAATTAAAATTTTCTACGAACAAAAGCGATAATTTTATAAAATAGTTTTAATTTTAAAATATTTTTAATTTTATAATTTTTATAATTTCCTCAATTATATTTTTTATTAATTATATAAAAAACATTTTCTATTAATTACAAAAATAACTAAATAACTCTTTTATTTTTTTTTTATTTTGACCATGTATTTTTTGCTAAATTTTACGGTTTTATTATAATTTTCTTTCATTTCCCCTAAATATATTTTACATTCCCTTAATTTTAATTAGCATATTTTTGGATTTTTTATTTTATAATTGGCTTAATTATAAATAAAATTTTATTTGATATTAATTACAAAAATAATTAAATATATTTTTAGTTTATTTTCTTATTTTTTGGCACACTTTTTAAATTTATATTATACTTTAAAATATATTTTTCATTTTCTTCATAAAAAAATTTCTCAAAATCCACATAATCACTGTCACGTCACACAAGGACGTCACATCAGCTTTTTTTGGGACAACTCAACTGCTGCTGTGTTATTTAACGTTAAAGTCAACCTAACTTAACGGTTTTTTAACTTTTTGTTAAAAACGTCGAGTACAGTGAGTTGACTGTAAGAAAAAAGTACAGTTATTCATCTGTAAGTTGACATATAGTATAGTGACTGAAAAAGCATTTAACCCCAATTTGCAAAGAAAAAGTCAATAAAAGTAGTTAAACCCATTTACTTTCCAATCTGGCAACAATTAGGATGATAGCACATGAAGCAGCTGACGTAGATGTTCATGGGCTGAGTGACGTGGATGTTCCATTAAAAGTTAACTCATTTAAAGGATTTTGTAATGATTTGAAAATAATTTGAAGTTCAATAAGTCGATTGTAAAAAAAATCTGTTCGGTAATGTATTTGTAAATCGATGTCTAGTAGAGTGGGAAAAGTGTATTTAACCCTATACAAATAATGTGTTTGTTTTACCTTGGTGTTAATTTTGTGTCTATATTAGGATACATATACAGGTTAATTGGTCCCAGAAAATTAATCTTTAATGCAATTATAAGAATGGGCAGGAAAGATATTTTATATCGTTGGAAACATATGTACGATTATAGAGTAAGGACTTAACGATCGTAGAGTCATTAACGATCGTAATGTAATCGTATAATTACTTTCTGGATGATATGTCAATGAGTTATTCAGCAAATTAGAGTAATAGTCATTTCTCTTTTGTGTTCGTGGGAGAAGAATATTAAAAGGAAAAGAAATTAATCACTACAAGAAAAAGTGTTATTTTCGACGGAAGTAATGTCGACTGAACACATTCCGTCGACTTTAAGCTAAGACTGACTAAACATTTCGTCGATATTAAGTCAGTCGACTTTAATGTATCCTCAACTGACATCCATCGGAATTAAGTCATCCTCCTTAACGCCAAGCTTTCCCGCCAGTGCGAGTATAAAGTCGACGAAATATGTGTTATCCTCGACGAAATAATTCTTCGAAAGTATCTTACAGTCGACGGAAATAACCTCAATGGAATTCCTTCGAGAATAATTATTAAAAACTTAATCAGATTGTTTTCTCCAGCGCCTTCTCTTGTCACTCACTCTCTCCTTTCTCTCTCAGTCAGCTCTCTCATTCACTCTCTTTCATTAAAACTCCTTCATCTCACTCCGCCCACACCACCACCTTGTCGGATTCCAACCACCATCTCCGACGACCACCTCCGCCCACCTACTACGGAAGCTAGTCCACCTACTGTGGTCGATTTCTTCTCAAATTGGTGGTTTTTAGCAAGTAAAGCTTCTACTTTTTGTTAAAAATTCAAGCTAATATATTCAGGTATATTTGATGAATCTGTCATTTGATTTTGATTAATGTCTTTTAAATCCATGCCCTATTTTTGCAAAATGGGTTCTATTACAGTATATATTGCTATGTATTTTGTATATATATTTGGGTCTGAAAATTAGTGTGTATTTTGTATATATGTTAATTTGGGTTTAAAAATTAGTGGGTCTGAAGATTGTATTGAAATTGGTTTTGATTAGGTTTAAAATTGGATATATTGGTACCGGAGATATGAAATAGGACTGAAATTGATATAAGATAGGGCTGAGTTAATCAAATTGGTCTGAAATTGGTATACGATATATTGTACCGTATTTTGTATATATACTGGAATTACATAACTGAAAATTAGTATTATATGCATACCATGAATGGTTGATATATGTGTTTGTTTATTATCATTCTGAAATTGTGAAAATTTTGATGAAATTGGGAATATTAGTTGTAATTATGAAATTATGAAATTTTGATGCCATGAATAGTATCTTGTTGATGCTTCATGAATTGTAAACTTTCGTGTTATATTTGTTATTCCTGACAGAATTCTGTTAGAATTATTCAATTATAAAATCAATGGGCCCTAAAATAAATAAAAATTAATAATAAATTAGAATAATATATATAATACAAAATATAATAAACTAAGTAGCACTTACTTAGTTTGTTAAATTAATGAAAATAAGATCAAAATAAAATATATAATATAATATAATATAATAAAAAATAAATTAATATTTTACTAAATAAAACTAAATAAAATAAATTAAATCAGATCTAATAAATAAATAAAATAAATTATATTTAGTTAATTAATATAATATAGTATAATATAATAAAAATAAAAAAGAATAATAAATGAGAATAAACCAATTAAATTGAATAAATTTAATTTAATTTAATAAAAAAATAAAAATTACATAATATATTATAATACAAAATAAACTAAGTAGCATTTACTTAGTTTTTTAAATTAATGAAAATAAGATCAAAATAAAATAAATAATATAATACAATACAATATAATATAATAAAAAAAATAAATTAATATTTTAGTAAATAAAACTAAATAAAATAAATTAAATTAGATCTAATAAATAAATAAAATATATTATATTTAGTTAATTAATATAATATAATATAATAAAATGAATAATAAATCAGAATAAACTAATTAAATTGAATAAATTAAATTAAATTTAATAAAATAAATTTAAAAATTATATAATATAATATATAATACGAATAAACTAAGCGAAAGACTTACTTAGTTTTTTAATTTAATGAAAATAAGATCAAAATAAAATAAATAATATAATATAATAAAAATAAATTAATATTTTAGTAAATAAAACTAAATAAATTAAATTAAATCAGATCTAATAAATAAATAAAATAAAATAAAATAAAATATATTTATTTAATTAATATAATATAGTATAATATAATAAAAATAAAATGAATAATAAATCAGAATAAACCAATTAAATTGAATAAATTAAATTAAATTTAATAAAATAAATATAAAATTATATAATATAATATAATATAAAATAAACTTTGTAGCACTTACTTCGTTTTTTAAATTAATGAAAATAAGATCAAAATAAAATAAATAATATAATATAATATAAGATCACACTAAGTTGCATTTACTTAGTTTTTAACATAAAATAAAATAATAAACTAAGTAGAATTTGCTTAGTTTTCTACAATTAAAAGTAACTAAATAATAAGTTGTCTACATATTCAATAAATAAAATAAAATACATGTTGACTAGGTAGCATTTACCTAGTTTTTCATTGGTAAAATAAACTGAGTACCATTTGCTTAGTTTGCCACAATTTTCAATAAACTCAATAATGTCATGTTTTAAATCTTCAATACACTCAATTGACAATCAATTACGATTATACACTTTATAGTACATATATCATTCCATTAACCTGTAAATATTTATTATAGGTAGAAGCTTAGAAACCCGTTTGACATTCACTCATTAAGAGAGAATGTCGAATAGTCTCCAATTTGGGACTGTTACTAGATGTTATGTCTCTCACTTAGGTTGGTGCCAATTCACAAGGTGCATTTTTATAAACTTTTGAGGATTTTTCAGTTGGTGTCTCTACATGTTCTTCGAGTGCATACTTAAACTAAGTTGTCTTGGTCCATTTCGTGTACTTGGAGACCATGGGGAGGTGCTGCTGAAATTTTCTTAAAATATAAGAAACGTGCTCAAGATTGGCACTAGTGAGGAGACGCATCCAGGAACGGGATAAAAGCCTAACCCCTGTAAAGTGGAGATATATACTAGGTAAACTAAATACATGCATGGACCATACTCATGATTATTCTTGATCTAATTGGGTATTTTCTTTAACTAAAGATGTCAGTCGACCAGAGTTGGATGTACCGTAGGATTAAGATTGATGGGAGGGGATTAGTTGATGCGTACTGTGAAGGGGTGTCCAATTTTATGAACAAAGCAATAGAACATGTTGATGATCCGAACGAAAAGATGAGATACCCGTGTTTCAAGTGTAAGAACATGATATGGAAGACTGCCGATGAAGTTAAATTTGACTTATATTCACGTGGGTTTGTGGATGGGTATTCGGTATGGATTCATCACGGGGAATCAACTGAGTTTAGAGAACGAACATATAGTACTGTAGACCAATCGATTCACAGGGATTTGCAATCAGATAACTATGATGTCGTGCAGATGTTGGTTGATGTGTATGGCCCTACCAATATTGACTAGGCTGAAAACAAGCATGCGTTAAGCAGTGCTCAGCAAAAGCCAAATGATTTAGCAGCTGCTTTTTATAAGTTGCTATCTGAATCGGGTGTTCTATTCTATCCTGGAAATGACAAGTACACCAGGCTTTCTACAGTTATGAAACTTTTACATTTCAAGAATGAGCATGACTGCAGTGAGAGAGAGGATTCAATGATTTGCTTGTCGAGTTCTTACTTAGAAATAATACTCTGCCCGCGAATTACTATGAAGTGAAGAAGATGGTTAAGGGGTTGAATCTTGGGTATGAGAAGATCGATGCTTGCGAACAGAATTGCATGTTATACTATGGGGAGAACAAAGATAAGGTGCAGTGTGATATCTACAACTCGCTAAGGTACAAGATCACAAAACGTGGGGGGGGGGGGGGAGGAGAAACATGTTCCAAAGAAGATTTTAAGGTACTTTCTCTCACGAGGTTGCAACGACGACTATTCATGTGCACAAGACACCGCCAAAGATATGAGTTGGCATAAAACAAGGGATGTCGTGCCTGGTCAGCTGACTTACCCAGTAGATAGAGATGAATGGAAGAATTTTGATGCCAATTTTCCATAATTTACAGACGAAGTTAGGAATGTCAGGCTTGACATGGCTACAGATAGCTTCTATCCATTTAATAATTTTAGTCAGCCTTACTCTGTTTGGCCAGTGATTATGGTAGCTTACAATCTTCTACCGTCAATGTGCATGAGGGATCCGTATCTTTTTTTGACGTTACTTATACCGGGGGATAAGAGTCCTACAAAAGACATTAACGTGTACCTTAGCTCATTAGTCGATGAACTTAAGATGCTGTGGGAAACAGGTGTTCAAACTTTTGATAAATCTATCAGGCGAGAATTTTGTGATGAAGGCGACCTTGTTGTGGACTATCAACGACTTTCCGCATTAGGGATGATTAGTGGTTGAATTCGACTCATGGTAAGTTTTCATGTCGATCAGATGGGGGATGTGCAAGGCACTCAACTACTTCATGGTCGGAAAACTAGTTTCTTTGGAACTGCTCGTAGATTTTTGCCTGCTGAGCACAGTTATAAAAAGATGTCTACACAGTTTGTTGACTTAGTCATGTTTCATCCTTAAGTTTTGATGATGAATTGTTCGTATGCTAAATTGTTTTATGACATTTCAGGTATCTGATGATAAAGAACATTGGTGGGATATTCATGATTGAAGAGTTTTTCTTTACTAGGAAACAAAAGTGTAAGGTCAATTGCATAATAATTAATTTTTCATTTAAAGGCTCTAAGACATATCATTTTTATTTTGTTATATGTCTTAAATAAAAAGTAATTTAAATCTAATGAAAAAGGTTTTTCTAAATAATAAATTACTTGAGAATAATTTAATATATGTTGTCAAATACAAAAGGGTTAAATGCTTTATTCTAAATCATTAGTTGATATGTTACGTGTGCTTGCCTAGTAGCTAAAAAGGTGGCAACTACATGTCCTTGTGATATGATATTAGAGTATGCGGTTTTTAAGGGATGGTGTATATAGGTTTATTGGAACATTAAATACCTTGAGAATTGGAAAGGTTCATTGTTGTTACACGCCACTTTAATGGGTAGAAAAGATAAATTCAAAAGTCTTTTGTGGGTTATCTTTAAAGAGTCTCTTAAATTATTCCAACAGTATAAAAGATTGTTCTTTACCGTTGTGGGATTGTTCTAAATATCTTAGCCGATTTTTGTGGGATTAATTAGAAAAAGATGTTAATCTGGAACTAACGTTACTTATCTTATTCTGTTGACAAAGTAATTTACAACGGGACTTTATACAACGGTAATAAATTGGGCTATATAAGTCATATTTATTGTATAGAACAAATACACCACACAAAATATCTTTTGCACTAAATTACTGATATTATCGAGCAACTTGATTTAATTGGTGCAAACTTTGATCAGCTGAGCAATTATATTTTTGATATTCTTTTAGCTGGTAATTGGTAAGATTTAATTGATTATCTTTTTGTGCTAATTGATCATTGCATTTAGTTAAACCTTTAATTGTTTTAATTGATTATTCTTGCATTGATCATAGACCTCTATATTTGTATTTAATTTTCTATTTTGACTAAGTGTAGTCTAAAGGTATTAATCTTGATGGATTAGAGAAAAGGTTTACAAACAGGTTCAAGGAAGCAAAGGTGATTGAGGAGTGCATAGGTGCACAAGGAGCAAGAGTGCTCAAGAGAAATTAATTGTTATTAATTTATTGTAAGAATCTGTTTTGTAATCAGTGTTTATTTATAAAAAAATAAATAAAGTGAGTCTCCAATACTAGTTGGTATTTGACGTGGATTAGGCTACTATTATAGAGGGTAGTAGTTGAAACACGTAAAAAAATTCTTGGTGTTCATTTAATTGTTTGTGTATAATTTTATTGATAACAAGGATTAACTTTAATATACTAAGTTAATATATAAACAAGATTTTTTGAAACTTGAGATATATATTTGATTATTTCAGCATACTAAATTCTAAAATATTTAAATTGGTTTTTTAAAGAAAACTGAATTAAGTATTTCAGCTTGCTGAAATAAGCAAAAGTTTTGAAGTAAAATAAAAATCGACCATAGTTGTTTGAACACTTATTCAACCCCCACTTCTAAGTGTGCCTATTTAAATTTCATTTGGTATCAGAGCTTGGCTCTACTTATCTTGGTCTTAAAGGTGACTTGTAGGGAAATATTCTGACATGACACAGTTCGGGAACAACAATCAAGAAGGTCAATCAACCAACCGACCACCATTACTGCATGAAACCAATAACTATAATTTTTAGAAATTTTGGATGAGGATCTATCTTAAAAGAGATCCTTGAGATTGGTGGGTCATTGAGAACGGACCAGTTATTCCACGAAAAGATGATGGAACACCAAAGACTCTACTAGAAATGGATTCAACAAAAACCTATATGGTCTCATATGATTCAAGGGCAATGAACACACTTCTTAGTGGCATGGTACAATCCGAGATAGATAAAGTCTCTTCATGTAACACATCCAAAGAGATATGGGATACTCTAGTGGTAAGTCATGAAGGTACTTCCAAAGTACGAGAAGTCAAGCTAAGCATGCTTATGCACGATTACGAATTAAATGTTCAAACTCAAAAAAGATGAAACCATTAAGCTAGCTTAAGCAAGATTTCTAGTCCTTATAAATTCATTGAAATTGCTGGATAAGACTATTCCTCAAAGTGAGATCAACCGTAAGTTACTTCGGGCTATGCCCAAAAGGTTTGCTTCTAAAATCACTACTCTTCAAGATTCAGCTACTATTTCTTCCATGTACACTTTAACTTTGTTTGGTGAGTTAGAACAATATGAACATCAGTTAAAGAGATATGATGATGATCAGGAGGAAACTCCTCGAAGAAAGGTCTTAGCTCATACTGCAGATAATGAGGAAGAGCTTGATGATGACTCAGATGAAGAAATAGCCATGATGTCAAGAAGACTCAAGGGGTTACTACAAAAGAAGAACAAGAAAAGAAACACTTTCAATTCGAATAAGTTCAAAGGAAAGAAAACTGAAGAGACATGCTTCGAATGTGGACGTCCTGTTTACTTTAAGAAAGATTGTTTCCAATTAAAGAACAAAGTGAAGACAAACTACAAAGACAACAAGAAGAACAAAGTCCTTGTTACTTGAAGTGATGAAGAATCTGAAGTGGAGATCGATGCTAAAGATGAGATAGCTCAAGTATGCTTCGTGGGAATCGAAGGCGACTCTAATCAGGTATCCTTTAATGAACTAAACTCATTGGAGCAAGAAAATAAGAAGTTAAAAGAAAAGAATGCATGCTTGAAAGGTTTAGTTAATACATTAATGAGTGAGGTAGATTCACTGATAGATGAAAAGAAAGAAATTGAAAAAGAGTCATTATGTAAAGATGAAAAGATTTTGATTGCAAAAAATGACTACTTAGACAATTATAACAAAATACCTTTCAACAAAGTTAACCATCTAAATAAGGAAGTAGAAAATTAACTAATGAAGTAAAAATGAGAGATGTATGTATTGATGCATTTAGTAATGAATCTCATTGTACTAATATTCAAATTAGTGAACTGCAAAAGGAAAATGAGTCACTAAAATCAACACTTGCTAAATTTGTTCAAGGAGAAGAAAAGCTTGCTGTTATGTTGGGAAATCAAATACCCAGTTTTGAAAAACAAGGAATCGACTATAATCCCACTTACAAAAAGAGAGATATAAAAATGTTAAAATCAAAATCAAATTTTAGACTAAATTTTTGTTCTCCTTTCATAACTTGTAAATATTGTGGTATTAAAGGTCATTTAGATATATATTGCTTTAAGAAACAAAAAAAAAGGTTAAAAAGGTGTGGATTAAAAAGGGTGATTTACTTGCTACTAACATAAGTGAACCCAAAAAGATATGGGTACCAAAATGATGAATTATTCTTTCTTAATAGGTATGTTTAAAGGCAAGAGTTCCATCTCAAAAATGGATTCTTGATAGCGGATTAAGGTGTTAATTTGATATAATATTTTGGTTATGGGTGAAATGTGCAAATTTTTCAAAATAAGCAAGTGGTTATAAAATATTCATTGTGTCGGGGAATATTCGTTTGGTCGTGGAATATTTTTTCTTCGGGGAATATTCGTACGACGGCTCAGCCATTTGTGGGCCCCATAACGGATAACTGTCGGATGAAGAAAACGACAAAGTTTGAGTTTTTACAAATAACGGCGTAATTGTTATCGTTAACACTGTTGGAATACCTGGTGGTTAAAATACAGTAATACGCTTGGTTGCATGATCGCATTACCCAGTATTTACGAGTATTGATGAATTATTGATCCTTACGTAAGAAGGCACTACTCAATAATTGTTATAGTAGTTACTGTTCAATATTTTATTTTATTGATTCAATAATTGTTGCGTTGATATTTTATATTATTGTTGTTTTAATAATTGTCACTGCACAGTATTTCCCATTATCAGATCAATAATTCATATTATTTGAATAATATTATTAGATAGCATTATTGGCAATGTCTAGAAAGTTCTGTCAAGGAGAGGTTTGGTCACTTAATTGCGCGCCAATAAGGAGAAATTCTTATTGGAAAGCCCTCTCTTTCTTGGGAACGACCTGGTTGTCATAAATGTGATTCTATAATATTATTTGTGAATAATTAATTATTGATTCATATGATAAGGAAATATTTATTTTATGTGGATATAAATGTTGGATATATTTATTGTGGTTAAAAATGAAGGAGTTAATGTTGAGGTGTTTTATCAGTATTTTTGTCGGAATTGAGGTATTAAAAATTAAACCAGTGTTTTTGAGATATATTGCGTGAGTTATAATTTTTAATCCGACCGTTAGATCGTTGTGATTTTTGGATATGTTATACATATATAAGTTGAGTATATGTCCACAAATTTTGAACCGTTAAAAATGAACGTATGATTTGTTATGAATTTTAAGAGGTGACTGGTTCATAAATTGTTAAATTTTCAAAATTTATCATTTTGGTGGAAAATTCTAGAATTGGTGGGCCCCACTTTTGGTTGGTGAGAAATGTGCTGGAATTTTTATTCAAATGTGGTGGGTGGGAATAGTAGCAGGTAAAGCCATCAAAGGGTTGCAGTCAAGTGCTGCTTTCGGCGGCTAACATTTTCCTATAAATAGAGGGCTAAGTTAGAATTGAAAATCACACCAGAAACATAAGCTTTCTCTCTTTCTCTCTTTATATTATCGAGCGTATTTTGTGAGTATTTAGATACTTTGTGAGTTTCTATTTTTTCAGTACAAGTTTCACAAGACTATATCCAGAAATTCGATGGAAATACGGTTATTTTGAGGTAAGGGATGTTATTTTCTTCGTAAATGATATTATTTCTTCAATATCATTATGTCGAAATATTGGTCTGAACTTTTTATCAAATTTAAAACTTTTTGTGTCGGGGTTACTATTCACGTATACGATACTATTCACGTATACGACACTATTCACGAATACGGCACTATTCACCAAAAAATAAAATTTTCTCCTTTTTGTCCAAGATGTCTATTATGGTTACTATCTTTGATTGTATTCATGTTTTGATCTTTATTCTTGAATTTTACTTCAAAATTGGTTATTATGGAGTATTATTGATCTTGGATAAACTGTAATACGAATCTCTAATATTTGTTATTTTGTTTCACTGGATTCGTTTTCTTTAATATATTTTTCATCATCCTCAGTCCTAAAGATGATATTACTTAATATCTTTGGCCTGTTATGCAAAGATGAATGATTAACTGATGAATATCTTTGGCCTGTAGTGCAAAGATGAATGATTACCTAATGAATATCTTTGGCCCGTAGTGCGAAGATGAATAGGTGTTGAGATGAACATGACCAATTGGTGATCTAAAATGAATATCTTTGGCTTTGTAGTGCAAAGATGAATATTTGATTAAAGATGTATATTGATTGTTACTGAGGATAAAATATTGATGATGGACTTTTAAATCTTAGAAGATAGTGGAATTCTTTCTCTACTTGACTCTTCTAATGGATTATTGTTTTTATTGCGATTGTTGATCTAAAACTTGTTGTCTATTATATTTTATCAGATTTTCCCCTGTTAAAGACTAATGATAATTTGTTGTATATTAACTTAGTCATAATATTCTTTACTGGGCTAGTTGAGCTCACCCTTTTCCTTTTTGTTCCATTGTTCTTCTCAGGAGGAGAGAATTTAGCAGGAACTAACAGGGTATGGAGTGATGATTCAAGATAGTTGTTTTAGTAGTCCTCACTATTTTGTAAAATAGTGTATCAATAATTGTAATGAGGACTTATTTGAGTGTGGATATTGTCTAGAAGACAATATTTGTATTTAAACTCATAGTATGTGTTGTCATATTTTGCACGACAATTGTTTTATTGAAGTTGTAGTTTGCTTACTGTACCATGTATTTGGCAACTCAGAATGGGTGTTGTATACCTATTTTGGGTGCGTCACATTAATTGCTCATTTATCCGATTAATTATCCGATTGGTCAATATAACCTCCAGACATCAATTATTATCGAAATAAATGTCGATTTTCACTAACACTAATAATCCCAATACAATGAAACTATCAATTACATCTTTAATCAACACAACTTATTCATCATTAATATTATAATTCACAATATTTAACAATCGGGTCGTTCCCAGGAAAGAGAGGGCTTTTCGATAAGGATTTCTCTTTATTGACGCGCAATTAGGTGACCAAACCTCTCCTTGACAGAACTTCTAGACATTGTCAATATTGTAATTAATAATATGAATAATTTTGTCGTCTCAATTATTGATTTAATAATATAACATATTATACAGATGATACTATGACAATAATTGAATCAATAATATGAGAGATATGATGCAACAATTACTGTAGTAATAATTGAGTATAACTGAGTGAGTTCTTACGTAAGCATCACTAATCAATATTGTGTCTACTACTACGCAACCACGCCAGACATTCTTGTACTTTTATTAATAGGGTAGTTCAACAGTTTTAACGGTAACACTTTCGCCGTTATTTTTATAAAAAAATAATTTTGTCGTTTTCTTACTACGACAATACTTCCGTTGTGGGGTCCACCAATGATTGTGTTCGTCGTACGAATATTCTTTGCTAAAACGAATATTCCTCGACACAACGAATATTTTATAACCACTTGCTTACTTTGCAAAATTTTCAAATATCATCCTTAACTTTAACCTTTTATCAATTTAACCATTTACTAAATAACATAATAATTATAAGAAAATTGAATACTTTCATTTTATATAATTCGGGGTCTCACAGGGCACTTCCGTTCGGACAAAAAATGATGTAGTTTTAGGCTTAACATAACAAAAATGACGAAATTTTAGGCTTAGCAGAAAGGGTGCGTCCGTTCAGGCAAAAACGACGTAGTTTTGGAGCATCCGTTCAGGTAGATAGCGATTCCCAATACGACGCATTTTGTCGCGTCTGTTCGGCAAACAAAGCTTTCCAAAATGACAAAATTTTGATAATAAATAACATTTATCAAAACGAGACAGTTTTGATAATAGAACTAAAAAAATAAAATAAATTTAAATAATTTTTTTCCAAAAAATTATATATAAGGACCTAGACCCACAAACCACGAGCCTCGAGCCACGAGCTTGAGCACGGCCCGGCCACATCGGCCGATTAGTCAGCGGCGACGCGTGTGGGTTCGAATCAAGCCTTGGCTAGGTCATCTCTCTTCCACAAAAGTGGGGTGCTCCTTAGGGCCCAAACCCAAGAACAACTTTAATGTATATAAAATCATTTATTATTAATGTATATAAACCGTTCTTAACCGATGTGGGACTTAACTTCCCACACATATTTATTATCATTTCCTAGAGTGATCTTTTGAAGTTAATTTTTCATTTATTACTCTATTGATTTGAACTTCCAAATACTTAATTTATTCTACTCATGGAGTAAAACACATTGATATGAGAAATCATTTCAAATAATTAATGAAACCCACTTCAATTAAGTCTCAAATTCTAACAGTAGTTAATGTGATAAGGAATTCTATTCCTACTCGGGGAAGAGCGCAGAAAATAAAGGAGATGTGATCAACTATAAATACATAAACATAATTCAGGTTCCAGGTACCTCACATATTATCTACTTTTTACACATTAGAGCAATTATATTAATCCATTAATGACGTTTCTGACATATCCTGATTCTCATACCAACTATCCTCAGTCGGCCATGGCCGTCAAACTTTTCGGACATAATGATTTGTTCACTGTGCAGGTTTCTCGTTTGTTGGTTGGTAATTTTGTGGATGGACAGATTTTAGCGTTAAGCATGAAATTCGAGGCCATAATTAGTTGCAAAAGCATTTTCTTTCAGTTTTTTCACTTTCTCTTTTCTTTCACTAAATAGAAAGAAAAGCAAGGTGGTTTAAGCTTTAAGATATGCACCATGCAAAGCTTCTTAGTGGATAATTACTCTCACTGCCCCTTGGTATCTTTTAAAATCATATACATCAAACAAGTTATAGAATTAATTAGGGATTTTGCAGGTGATCATATATAGTGAAGGGATCGATGGGACGTGCATGATGTGCATAGAAAGTTCAAGCTTTTGTCATTGTCTTACTCGTTCTAGCTACCTACCTTTTTTCTTACTTTTATATATATATAAACTATTCACCAAATCTTACACAGACTAATACAAAACCTAATAGTTATGATTTAAAAGAAAATAAGCCCTTCTGCTACAGTACTATATTGTAGAACAACTTAACAACATTACAATATTGTAAAAGGAAAAAATTATTAATTTCGAATTAACAGTAAAACAATTACTTCCTCTCCACAACACTAAGTTAAGTTATTCTGTAATATTGTGTTGCGGAAGGTTTTTTGTTTTTTGTTTTTTATTTTTTTGTTTTAATTTTGACCGTCAGATTTTCTAATAGATTTTGTAAGATCTGGTGTCCAATAATACCCTAAAGATATCATTTGCTATGGATGACACCAATATATATTGAGAGAGGATTAAAAATATATATTGCTCATATATTCGTTGCTTGCACTTCTCTAAGATCTTTGATTGAGAAAGGCTGGGTTTGATCACTTTGTCTTTCTCTAAATCTAAATGAGACAAAAAGTGTTGTTATCCCCCACCCCAACATGACTAAATCTGTTACTAAGTACTAACCCTATCAGCTGTTTGTTTTCTATTTATTATCATGTTCCCTGTGATTATATACTAGTACAACTAATGACCATGAACCTAAAAGCAGCTAGAAACTCTCACTTTGATGCTGTAAGAAGGTGTCGGCTACTTTAACTTTATTCCAAATGTACTCTTGAATAAGCCAATGACAGTCATACTTTGTATCAATACTCTTAATTATATCATTTAATCCATATGAAAGATGATAAATTATAAAGAAGTGAAAAAAATATTAAACATTGAAATACTTTATTTAATTCACTTTTATTTTATTTGTTTTAAATGATCCAAGTATAAAGTTATTTATAAGTTAAAAAACACATATTTATATGCTTTCATGCATGAAATAGACCATAAATCTAATTTAATGAATGCATATACATGAACACTAATATTCATGTATTGTTAGAATTCGATAATACACGCACACAACAATAAAGAATTGACACAAAGATATATGTGGTTTCCCAATTGAAGTAGTCCACGGGAGCGGCGTTCCTTTTGTTTATTATTCACCGAGTATATAGAATTTTACAATAGAGAATATATTTAATTGTTACTCCTTTTCCAACCCTAATTCACATTATAACTGAAATACTCATAATGCCATTTTCAACACTGTATCGTACCATACGCCCCCACACCCCCAACCTCCGGTTCAACACTCGATGGGTCAGTGCTCCACTTCGCTCTGCACTTGACCTTGTTCAAGAACTTCTCAATTATGAGTTACAAGTCCCAACATATATCAATATAAATACATCTTAAAATACCAATGCTTATATAAAGAAATATTAAAAGTCATTCATGGGTCTAGCTTACACATTGCCTCCCTTAAGGTAGATTTGTATTTCTTCGAATGTCGCAAAACCTTTTGATCTTTCGATTCCTTCAAACACAAAAAGCTTTTCTGCCATCTCCATTGATGAATGTAGACACTTGAAATTTTGCATTCCTGTTACTAACCTTGCAGGAGGGCAAAATCGTCTTCTAGAGATAACCCTGGAAGTCAAAACAGCATAATCCCGGAGACAACCCCGGGATACTCAGTTAGCCATATCGGAGACAACCCCGAGATACTCAGTTCCAGTCCCGGAGATAACCCCGGGAGATACAGTTCTAACCTCGGAGACAACCCCAAGGAATGCAGTTGCAGTTCCGGCGATAACCCCGAAAAAGCTCATTTTAAATCCCCATAAGTCAGCTTCAATCTCGGAGATAACCCTGAAGCGCTCAGTTTCAACCCCGGAGATAACCCCGGGAGGTCAAGCACACCTTAGAGACAACTCTGAGGACATTTAGTACTCACAGCAACCCAATCTCAGAGATAACCCTGAGCAACGACTGCAAAATCAACCCAGAACCAGAGACAACCCTGGTGAGGGGCAAAAATGTCATTTTTCAACCTCGTTTCCACAATCACGCCGTCTAAGCATCATTTTATACCACATTCTACAGAGAAGTATCCTACAAGAACCATAGCTCAAATACTGAGCGACCGCTGCACAAGACAACACATCGGATAGAAATTGAAGACCTGAAGATCTGGTCATGTACCCATCTTCCCGACTTCGTACAACCTCTTATCCCATGTCATTGTGTAGCTCTCGACAATAGCATTCTGGAAAGGTATTATATGCCTCAATCGGATGCCCAAATTGAAAGTTATGAAGGTTTAAGCGGACAACGCATTGCATGCATGCACGTATTTCGAGACGGTGGGGCCCACGGATCCTAGGGCACCCCAGGTAGCCACAGGTACACCTGCGGCTCCCCCTTCTATAAATAGAGGGCCTGGGGTGACCATTTTAAGAAGAGAAAATGCGAGGAAGCCCCGTCCATTATGCTATGTACACACTTTAAACTGAGTGATTTCTCTTTCCATACACCTGTGAGCTTGTGTTTTGTTGTATTTTACCGGTAGAAATCGAGTATTCATTCATTTAAAGCTATCTGAAGTCTTCTTGGCAACCCACTGTTAGACACCTCACATTACTTAAAGCCTTTCTCCACTTCCATTCACAGACATTTATTCACGTTGAGAGTCGTGTTGTATGCAAGCATGCTTTAATTGCGCTTGGCCAATTATCGATTATATATATATATATATATATATATATATATATATATATATATATATATATATATATATATATTATTATCGAGTTATGCCTCGATTGAGCCAAGATTTATATCCGTCGTTTACTACTTATATATATATATATATTCTCGAATTATCAATTGAGTCAGATCGATATATATCTGGTGTGTTCTTTGCTTTTTTATATATATATATATATATATATATATATATATATATATATTCTCGAATTATCGATTGAGCTGGATCGAAATATCCGGTGCGCTTACATTTTTGTCAGGCCTGGATATCACTTCGTGGTCATTTACCGCTTATATATATATATATATATATTTACATTTCCAGTCCTGCCTAGAGTTTACTTCGTGGCAGTTGATCGTTTATATATATTTATATTTCAAGTTCTGCTTGGAGTTTACTTCGTGGCATTCGATCGTTCCTATATATATATATATATATATATATATATATATATATATACTATTTCTGACTTTTCATATCATTTGCAAAATCATGTGAGCCTAGGAATCATGTGATCACAGATTCAGTTCCTGAGTCTAGATTCGGTTCCCGTGATGGACATTTTCTGCTGCAATCAGCTTGTGAATTATTCACGGTGTCTGAATTTCCTTAGACGGCTCTCATGCCCACAAGGAGGTTGGCATTGGCAGCGCTGTTATGTATCTTATTTTCTTGAAGATGCTTCGCATCTCAAAAATAAAAGCAATCATGTCGAACACATAATAAAATTGAAGTATCAAAGGCCTCAATTACTATTGAGCATAAGGGTTTGAAAAACCTATTTTACAAAACATCACTGCTATATCTTGTTAAAATTGAACTTTTATACAAAATTCAAACCCTTTGTATATAGGTGCAAACGAGGCATAACACTACTTCTAGACAATTGCACATAGACCTACACACACACACACACATTCAGATGAATGCTTAAAATGAAAAGTTGCGGTCACCGTGTTACCACGGATGTCGGGGGGTGCCTAAAACCTTCCCTCTGCATAATCAAGCCCCCGGACCCTAATGAATCTCGGTTTCACAGACCAGTTACGCAGTGTTACATCACTCGGTCTATGTGCAAACCTTTTCTCGGTTGAGTTGGTGCAACTATTTAAAAATACCAACTGGCGACTCTTACAGTCCAATCGTCGACATATACATGTCGGACCTTTTCACAACTTGTTTTTTCAAACAAATCTCACCTAACATGAGAACACCAATAGACAAGAACAGAAAAGGGATAAATAAAAATCCCGATGTCGACTGGTGGCGACTCTCCTGGGGACATCTAGTAAGAGGGCTTAAACCTCTATTCAATGCTTTTCAAAACGTTTATATGCTTTTGTGTGGATGTTGCATTTACATTTAAATGAAGGGTTAAGTTCAGATGACCACCTGGGGTTTGGGCGGTTTCCTACTTAACCACCTGTAGTCAGTAAAGCTACATTTAAACACCCGACCTTTTGAGGTGAAGTGAAAATGTCACTTTTTTCGTCTAAATTAACTGTGAGTTGGCTAATGACCTATTTACCCTCCAATTTCACAAACAGAGCCCCTGCTCCGGTGCTCCCTTTCATTCGACCCAAAGAAAAGAAAGAAAAATAGGCTCTCTCATCTCCTCCATTCCAAATTCAATTCAAGCATACCATAAGAAAAATACAGTTAACAATTGAATTGGGGGAAACTTGGAAAGCAATTGTAGCAATTTCCATGGAGAATTGAACTTCTATATAATATATTATAATAGAAACATGATATATTTATAATCGAAGAATATAACCATTGACTAAAATAGAGAAATTGAAATCATTCAACAAGTTGAAATCCAAAACTGGAGAAATTGAAATCAGAGTCAAAAAAAGAGACGAAATCTCGAGGTTAACTCAATTGCAGGGAATATATTCAAATCAAAATTATCAGGAGCATAGCCCAAACACAACAACAACAGTAAGTATAGCCCAAACAGAGTATTCACTAAGCTCTTCAATGGGCTCCTTGAAGAAAATCAACAAAGATATGAGCACCAAAGCCAATCCCGGCGGAAGACGATGGCAGCGGCGCAGAACCCACTTCGCCACTCGACCGAGCCAACTCAGTCATTCCCCAAAACCCCGACTCGTTCAAGCAATGCTTCAAAATGACATCTTCGACCTTCGAGTGTCGGGGTAATTCAGAAAAGATATTATATCTTCATCTTCTTAGGCCTTGTAGTTTTTAACTTCATCACCAATGTCCTCCAGTATTATGATTTTGCAATCATAGGGGAGAGGTTAACGAAAAGGGTGAGAGAGAAAGTGCTTGCAAATTTGCTTACTTTTGAAATCGGTTGGTTTGATAAAGATGAGAACACAAGTGCAGCAATCTGTGCAGAAGCAGGGAGTAAGTTCACTGTTTGAAGTCATTGACAGGAAGAGCGAGATTGAACCCGATGACCCAAAAGGGTTCATGGTTGAAAACACAATAAAGGGTGACATAAAAATTCGGATCATCTTCTTCTCTTACCCATCAAAACCTGATCAAATGGTCCTCAATCGATTGCTCGACTCGATCGGTCGAAATTCCCCCAATTTCCAACGAGACTAGTTTTTGGATCAAGGGAATTGAAGGAGAATTTGCTCCCTTCAAGGGATCGAGACTGAAGTTAGGGTTAAGGTCAGTGATGAAGTTAAACATGGGGATGATGACATTAGTGAGCTGATTAGTGTAAGAAGTTCTAGGGCTGGGAAGGAATTAAGGGTTTGTTGGTGGCGGTGGGTTTGAAGGGAGAATAAGTGGAGAGGAATGTGAAGAATGGGAGGGGTATTTCAGACATTTAAGAGTTCTTTTTTACTGTTATAGTCACTTCTCACGCGTTTTTTGGCGTCTGACATACACGCGCAGTTAATTTAGACGGAAAAAGTGACGTTTTCACTTCACCTCAAAAGGTCGGGTGTTTAAATGTAGCTTTACTGAGTATAGGTAGTTAAGTGGGAAACCGCTTAAACCCCAGGTGGTCATCTGAACTTAACCCTTAAATGAATGTGTACTAATGCATTTACTTACTGCACTTAGTGCTTCACACTATATATGCATGTGATATTAGTGTTTCACACATGTCATCATTTCCATACGGTGAGACGCGAAGTATGTGAATGTATGTTGTGTGGTCCCTCCACCAGGAGGCTATCCTATCGGTGTTTGATTACTGGACTCCTAGGGAGACTAATTCCAACGAGGCTCAAGAAAGGCACCACCCAGATTCGCTCTAGTTGAAAGACCGGATTAACTTCATGTCGAGTAAATTGCGATGATCTGGGAACCTTCATGCCAAAAAGCCGCGAGAGTAACCTAAGATAGGCCAGTCTCTGATAAACCAAACTCAGAGGGAAGTCTTTTCATACCTTCCCATTTTAATTACTTATAATTTCATTTACATGTCAATCTCAATGTAATGAAAAATATAAAGGAATTGTGTACATGCATTCCCTTTTATATCAAAACCTGTCATGCTATATTATCAGGTAAAAAACTAACATACTTTTTGCAGGATAATACTCCTAAAATGGACGCATCATATAGCATGTAATATTTCCACATTCCCACAAAAATTTTGCAATTGCAAGATTTATGCATTGTGTTAGTGCGTCTTAGCAACGATAATACGTACCTTTTGGTTGCCTATAAAAGAACTGAGTCCATTAATAATAAAAAAAAAAGAATAACACATACTGATATTATGAAGCATACAAGTTACGAAATTGTTTTTCTTCTGATTACTATTGATTACACTAAGAGGAAGCTACGGCTAAGGTGGTCTTGTAGAAAATATTCTGGTAATACTTCTCTTGCATATTATTACATACTAGAGCCTTGCATTGGTAAGTGATATATTGCTTGATCATTAGACCTCTATTGTGTATTTTATATTTTCTCATACAAATCAATATTCTCTAAATTGTGATCCGGTTTGGGTTACTGTATTGTTACAATCAAGTTTGAAGAAAGCATAGGTTCTTGAGGGTGCATAGGTGCACAAGGAGCAAAGGTGCTCAAGTGGTTGGAACTTGTATTGTAATTGAAAAAATTTAATAAAAGTGAGTCTCCAATACTAGTTGGTATTGGACGTGGATTAGGCTACTATCCTAGAGGGTAGTAGTTAAACCACGTAAAAATTATGGTGTTTATGTGATTGCATCTTGTGCTTTATTATTCTGCTAACTATCCAGCAGCATGCATTCTATATCCATTCATATAACTAAACTAATTCAGCAAATTATTTTATCATAATCACATTTTGGAAAAAGTTAAGTCTCAGAATACATTAATTTAATATCTTATCTTAACATTTTAATTTACAAAGATATAGAATCCAGCTTGCTGCATTGAATATCCAAAGGAATTTTTAGTTAATCAAAAGTTGGACATAGCTTGTCCTTACACTTATTCAACCCCCCCTTCTAAGTGTGCCTACTTAAATTTCATTGAGCCTCGTTGGAATTAGTCTCCCTACGAGTCCAGTAATCAAACACCGATAGGATAGCCTCCTGGTGGAGGAACAACACAACATACATTCACATACAACGTATCTCACAGTTTATGAAAATGATGACATGTGTGAAGTATTAATATCACTATGTAAAGCATTTAAGTGCAATAAATATATGCATTCGTACACATTCATCATAAATGTAAATGCAACATCCATACATAAACATATAACAGTTTTGAAAAGATTGCCAGCAGATTCGCCACCTGTCGACATCGGGATTTTTATTTGTCCCTTTTCTGTTCTTGTTCTTTGGTGTTCTCATGTTAGGTGAGATTTGTTTAAAAAAAACAAGTTGAAAAAAGGTCCGACATGTATATGTCGACGAATAGACTGTAAGAGTCACCAGTTGGTTTTTTATATGGTTGTACTAACAAAACCAAGAAAAGATTTGCACATTGACCCAGTGATGTGACACTGGTAAATGGGTCTGTGAAACCGAGATTCATTAGGGTCCGAGGACTTGATTATGCGGAGGGAAGGTGTTAGGCACCCCCCGACATTCGTGTTACCACCGTGACTGCCACTTTTCAAGAAACTGTTATATGAATGTGTATGTGTGTGTGTGTGGGTTAATGTGTTGTTATATGGAAGTAGTGCGAGACCTCGTTCGCACCTATATACAAAGGGTCTGAATTTGTGTAAAAATTCAGTTTTAAACAAGATATGGCAGTGATGTTTTGTAAAAGAGATTTTTTCAAACCCTTATACTTAATAGGAATTGAAGCCTTTTGATACTTCCATTTTTATTAAATGTTCGGCTGGATTACTTTTACTTTTGAGATGCGAAGCATCTTCGAGAAAATAATGTACAAAGCAGTGTCGAACTCCTCGTGGGCATGAAAACCATCTGAGGAAATCCAAACATCGTGAATAAATTTACAAGCTATTTACAGCTGAAAATGTCCATCACGGGAACCGAATCTAGATTCAGTACACTGAATCTGTGATCACATGATTCCTAGGCTCACATGATGCCGTAATTTATATTAAAGTAGTAAGCAGTTATATATATATAATCTGTAAATATATATATACATACATGATCAACCACCACGAAGCACCTCTATGGGAGATCGGAAATGTAAATATATAAAAGCGGTAAATATATATATAAAGACATGATCAACCACCACGAAACACCTCCATGGGGGATCAAAAATGTAAATAAAGCTATAAAAGCAATCAACTACCACGAAGTAAACTCCAGGCGGGACGAAATATAAAGAAAGCTATAAAAAACAATCAACTGCCACGAAATAAACTCCAGGCGGGACGAAAAGTAATATATATATATATATATATAATTAGTAAACGCACCGAATATAAAATCCAGGCTTATCGAACATAGTTCGACCAAAATTCATATATATAAGTATATATATATATATATATATATATAAAAGTAATAAACGCTCCAGATATAAAATTCAGGCTCATCGAACATAGTCCGACAACAGTTTATATATATATATATATATATATATATATATATATATATATATATAAGCTAGTAAATGCACCAGATATAAAATCCAGGCTCATCAAACAGAGTTTGACACACAATTCATATATATAAGTATATATATATATATACGAACGCAAATAAACGCAAGTAAAGGCGCTCGAGGCAGCGATAATGTTAGTCCATATATAAATATATGTATATGTATATACAAACTGAAATGCTAGGCTCAATCGAGGCATAACTCGATAATGTTAGTCCATATATAAATATATGTATATGTATATACAAACTGAAATGAAACCACAGACCGAAATCCGGGCCTACACACGCAACACGACTCTCAACGTGAAGAATAGTGTGTGCAAAGATGAAGAGAAATGCTTTAAAGTGTGTAAGAAGGCTTACAATGAGCTGCCAAAGAAGACTTCTATAACGTTAAGTGGATGAACACTCGACTCCCGCTGGTAAAAATAGTAGCTATATATGAGCTCACAAGTGTTTAAAATGAGAAAGCACTCAGTTTAGGGTGTGTACAGAGCAAATTGGACAGGCTTCCTCGCCTTTTCTCTTTTTAAAATGGCCACCCCAAGCCATCTATTTATAGAGGGGGGATCCGCGGGTGTACCTGCGGCTAGTCGCAGATGTACTTCTTGCTACTCAGGGTGCCCTGAGCTCCGCGGGTCCCTCTGTCTCGAAGTAAGTGCACGTGTGCACTGTGATGTCCGCTCAAACTTTCAGAACTGTAATCCGGGCATCCGATTGATGTGTGTAAGACCTATTTCGGACCGTCGTTATTGAGAGCTACGCCATGACATGGGATTAGAGGTTGTACGAAGTCAGGAAGATGGGACTATGCCCTTGGTCTTCAAGCTTCAAATTCTATCTGATGTGTTTCCCTGAATAGTAGTCACTCGGAATTGGACCTCCTTGGTTCTTGTGGACCATTGCTGTGTAGACATGTCTGTATGAGATGTTCAGACGGCGCAATGTAGGGTCGAGGTGGAAAAATGATGATTTTACCCCTCACCAGGGTTATCTCTGATTTAGGCTGATAAAGTAGACGTTGCTCAGGGTTATCTCTGAGATTGAACTACTACAAGTATTGAAGGTCCTCAAGGTTATCTCTGAGGTGTGCCTGTCTTCCCGATGTTATCTATGGGTCTTGTATTGAGTGCCTCGGTGTGAGTTCCGAGGTTGAAGCTGACTGCATGTATTTGAAACAAGCATTTTCGGGGTTATCTCCGGAACTACAACTACACTCCTTGGGGTTATCTCCAAGGTTAGAACTGCTATTCCCGGTGTTGTTTTCGGGACTGGAACTGAGCATCTCGGGGTTATCTCCGAGATAGAACGGTCCTCTCTAGTGGAATTTCTGGTATTTGAACTGCATTATTTGCCAGGATTATTTCTGAAAGATGAATCTGCCCTTCTGCAATGTTAGTGACAGGTGTGCAGAAAATTTTGAGTGTCTACAAGTGCTCAAGAGAAATTAATTGTTATTAATTTATTGTAAGAATTTTTTTTATAATCAGTGTTTATTTATAAAGAAATAAAAAAAGTGAGTCTCCAATACTAGTTGGTATTGGATGTGGATTATGCTACTATTATAGAGGGTAGTAGTTGAACCACATAAAAAATTCTTGGTGTTCATTTAATTGTTTGTGTATAATTTTATTGATAACAAGGTATAAGTTTAATATACTAAGTTAATATATAAACAAGATTTTATGAAACTTGAGATATATATTTGATTATTTCAGCATACTAAATTCTAAAATATTTAAACTGGTTTTTTGAAGGAAACTGAATTAAGTATTTCAGCTTGCTGAAATAAGAAAAAGTTTTGAAGTAAAATAAAAATCGACCATAGTTGTTCGAACATTTATTCAACCCCCCGTCTAAGTGTGCCTATTTAAATTTCACAGTTCAACAGAAAAACAGAGAAGAACGGGGTTGTTGATCGCTTGTCGGGCAGCGACCTATTGGGCTGGCGAAATGATCTAACATTTCCACCACTTGGGAAGGAGCATGGTTAGGTGAGAGCTATAGGATATGGGAAAAGTCATAACTGGACACACTCGCCGATTTGGTTTGAGTTGCCATACTGGGTCACACTAGCACTCCGTCATTGTATAGATGTTATGCATACAGAAAAGAATTTATTCGAGAACTTATTTTACACTGTATTAGATACGAGTGGTAAAACAAAAGACAATGATAAAGCACGTAAAGACTTGGAGGAGATGAATATCAGGCGAGAATTGTGGCTCTGACCTAACAACAAAAAACCAAAAGCTCCATTTTGTCTTACCAAGCAACATGTTGAAAACATTTGCAAGTGGCTTAGCGCATTGAAGCTCTTAGATGGATATGTTTCTAACATATCTCGTTGTACTAAGGTTGAGCAGTTGAAAATTACTGGGTTCAAAAGTCACGACTGTCATGTATTCATGCAGAAGTTGATGCCAATTGCATTTCGTGAGGTGTTACCCAGGAATATTAATTATACTTTTATCGCACTTTCAAATTTCTTTTGGGATATTTGCTCAACTGTTATAAGGTATAGTGATGTGGAGCAGATGGAGAAATTAAAAACATAGTGTTGACAATGTGCAAGTTCGAAATGATCTTACCACCGGGGTTCTTTGACACCATGGAACATTTGCCTATTCATCTGCCATATGAACTTAAGCTTGGAGGACAGGTGCAATATCGATGGATGTATCCATTTGAGAGGTAATATCACATACATTGTGCAATATTTGCCATCTTTATAATTAACTTATCAGGTAATATCACATACTGTCATATTTCAGGTATATGCGTCGATTAAAGCAAAAAGTTAAAAACAAAGCTCGTGTAGAGGGTTCTATTGCTGAACGCTATACAGAGGAAGAGCTTGTCAACTTTTGTTTGTTGTACTTTGACGATGTAGTCGCAACGAAGCACAACCGTTTAAGTTAGAATGAGGTCGCCGATCCGTCTGGTTGTGTTGATGATGAGTTGGTTGTATTCACTTATCCAGCTAAACCATTTGAACATGAGACGAAGACTTACCTAACCGATAAAGATTTAAAGATTGTCTCTACATACGTGCTTCTAAATATGCCTGAAGTATCGTCGTACATCAAGTATGTATTATTACAAGTTGAAAATGATTTATCTAACCTTAATCAACAATTAAAAAATTGCCATATTATTGTACGCAGTTCATTCGAATTGGAAGCACATGCTTCTAACCCGGGGTTGACTACATCACAGATGGAAGCATTAACTAACACAAATTTTCACTAGTGGTTTAAGAGAAGGGTCGAAGAAGAGAACACGTATGAGCATTTTAGAGATGTCATTTTAGGCCCGTACAAACTTATTAGTTCATTTCCAGGCTGCATCGTGAATGGGTATAGATTCAAGGTTGATGACATGAATGAATTGACATCAGTTAACTCTAGTGTTACCGTGTTGGGAAGTTGTTACGGAGATTCTAAGTCCAATTACTATGGAAGATTAGAGGAATTTGTTTTGCTCAATTATCTAGGGGCCAAAAAGGTCGTTACATTTAAGTGTCACTTGTTTGATACTGCAAAGGGTGTTAAAGTTGATCGTAATATAATCGTCATAGTAGATATAAAATCCAAGTTACACTCTGATGACGTATTTATGTTAGCCAGCCAAGCAACTCAAGTGTACTACGCCCCTAATGTCGTAAATTATAGAAGCCCCTGGTATACAGCTGTGACAATAAAGACTCGATCATTTGATGGTACTAATCTGTCTGGAACAAATGACTCGTTGCAAGAAGAAGTTAGCAATCCCAGCCACGTATTACAATATGATGGCGACGTATTGGTAGATGATGTCGTTGACGTACCCGATGTCGACGAAGTAGAAGAAGATGTGGTTGTCAGTCCGCACGTGATGGTAAAAGATGATACTGAGGAAGAAATTGATACAGAAGAGGAAGAGACAGATCAGAGGATGAAAATGATTTTGATTCTGACGGGTTTGACGACGTAATACTTCTTCAGAACTAGGTGTTTTGTAAATATTATACAACTAAAACAAATCATTAGAATAATTGCAATGAAATTTCACTAATGCAAATTTATGTTTGTTATTTCACTAGTAAAACTATGCCTAGACATAGCGGTGGAGGTGGCCGTGGTGGCGGCCGCGATGGATCTGGTGACGGCTCCCAGGGTGGGTCGTCTTTGTCAGCTAGTGAGTTACCACTTTTTTTCATAACTATATTAAACATTCATTTACTATAATCTATCAATGCCATAACTATATTAAACATACAGATTTCTAGACGTCGGTGTCAGCGAAGGCCTAACCTCGGTCGATTAGGTCGTCCGCCAGCAGTTCCTGACATCTGCCTCGTTGATGTCGGGTCATCATGGTAGGTTTCAACTTTAATATATCACTTATGTTTAATTAGAATGATATTATTATGTGATTAATAAATTCAAATGTTCTATACAAATTTTGTTTTCTAGTATTATGGATTCGGTCGCTAAGCAAACCGTACATGTCATATGCATGGCGCATCTCCCGACTGGCTGCATGTGATTGAGCCAGTACTCACGTTACGGTGTCGGCTTTATGGTGACAGTGTTGCGGGAGTTTCACGTAAGTTAAATTACATATATTGTTCAAATATCAAGTTATTTACATATTGTTCAAATAATTAATTATATGTACGTTATGTCCATTTGATAGAGATATTATAGATACGATCCCAACATCACTGAGGCAGATGGTGACGCCGTTATTATTGCGCATATCTGAAAGAACTATTCTGGCTGGCTGTACGAGATGCGTATGAGGGCAGTCCAGGCAGTAAAAGAATCGCCCGGGACTACTATACGTCAACATCAACCGCCGACAATATCAGATGCAACATGGGCTGCCATGTGTACATATTGGGATGATGCTGCCTTCAAGACCAATTCTGAGCAGATGAAGAAGAATCAAGGCTAGCTACGGGTTGTACATACTTCTGGCTCGCAGTCGTTTCAGGAGGTTAAGTCGGTATATATTTATATTTAGTTTAATTTAATATTAAACTACAACTATAGTAAAGTAAGATAATATTAATTAATGTACATGATTTAGGCCATACGGAGTAGCTTGGGCCGACCTCCTACTATGATGGAGTTCTGTGATAGAGTCCATACGCCAAAGGATTCTACTTTGGGGTCGACGATATCTCTAGCATCACTCGCTATACGGGTAATACATTTAATATAATATTTGTAATTTAGGATCATATTACGTAATTTATAGGATGATACAAAGTTACCTCACATGTACATATATTAAATTACAGGACCGGTTTGAGAAACTCTGCTGACCAAATAGATATACAGAATTTACAGTTCTTTGAGGCGATCTTTGAGACGGCTGATCCCACCGTCCCTTCGCCCGAGATTAGTTTATCTCTGGATGAGGAGACGACTCTTTGGGTCGCATCTCATGATACTCCACTCCCACTAGCATTACCTGGTAAAGATCAAAGTGTTGGGTTGCTTGAGGATACCAAAGACACCGCATAGAGGTATAATATTTGTTTATTTCTTGTTTATGAATAAAGTAAAATTAATTATAATATTATTCATGTTATATTTATTTTTGTAGGCTCTAGCCAGCTTCTGTGTCCGAGAGCCCCCGTGGGACCATCACATACGGGCGCTTGCTTAGACGATGCTTTGTTCCAGCGGGTTGTGGCTGCCTGCTCGGAGAGGTTTGAAAAGGATCCGTTATTTTGTCATCGGGATATGCCCAGCCGTTCTCGCCTCCATAAGCTTGCGCAGGACATTACAGTTGGTGCCACCGTCGAGAGTACAGGTATCCCTCCGGAGCAGTTCGCCGCTCTATGCAACGAGATTGTTTAGATGGTGGTTACCTTACTACTAGACGCGTTTGTGCCATTGCTGAGTCGGCCCTCGACTACTCAGGTATATTATTCATAATATAATTCAAGTATATATTCTACATGTTATGTAATTATCATTTAATTAATTATGTTTAACTGTATTATATATATGGACTAATGAGTTACATTATATTGTCTCAACAGGGTGACGATCGGGCTGACGATGCTAAGCGGTTGGACGACTGCTCATGATATATATAGTTTTGTATATGATTTGTACATATTTACTTAGCTTTTAGCTTAATGTGATGTAAATTTTAATAGTTTAGCTGATTTTTAATGTATTATAGCTTTTATTTACCATTACTTTAGTTTGACATATTTACATTAGTTTAAATGCATAGTTGATATACTTTAGTTGATTAGAACTTTAGTTTAATGTCATATTCAAGTTGGCCATGGTAATTAATAATCATGTTGGCCATTATTTTTGGCCTTGGATTATATTTGTGTGTTATGTGCTGTTGGGAAAAAAAAATGTTTACAGGTACAAAAAATGTGGGTATTATTACCCTGGATATTGCCAAAAAAGGAAAAATATTTAAAAAAAATAAAAGGGATAAAGTCGACAGAATAGGGATATCCTCGACGGAAGTCCGTCGAGATTAAGCCCTTCTATTTTTTATGGTGTGCCACGTGGCAGGGTTATCCTTGACTGACTACCCTCGACGGATATAATTCAGTCGAAAATAGATTAATCTTGACCGAAAATTCCATCGAGTTTAGTCCGTCGAGGATATATATCTCCGACTGAAATATCGACGGACTTAATTTCGATATGCTTAAATCCGATTGCATTTCCGACCGAATATTCCGTCAAACTTAACATACTCTCGACGAATTATGCTTAATTCCAACGGAATATTCCGTTGGAAATAACCCTTTTTGCAAACACTTACTTAGATTACTCATACCAGAAACAAAGGCATCATGAACAAACTTCTCACGCACACTTTTCTAGCAAAGAAACTCAAACAAAATGATGGAGGGAATATTGCAAAGATTAAAAGTGGAAAGTATAAATCTCCATTATGCAGTACTTATATGCCTCCCCTTGTTCCAATATAATCGTCCAATTCAAAATATAGGGTCCAAATTATGGGAACAACTTACCCATGTGTGGAGGTGAAACGACAATGTTTGCATCATCATTACCACTCAACTCAAGAAACGACGCTTTTAACCCGCACCATAACTCCTTGATCTTCGAATTTCATGCGCTTATTTGTCCACCACCTCACACAAAACTTGACCACACACCCCGAACACTCATCTTGATCTCCAACTCATCTCAATCGCTCCCCCACCCCTTCAACCCCAATATTTCCTTGACTCTCGACACTCTTGCGCTCAATACTCCTACATCCCACTAAAGTAGAATGAAGGAGTGGGGGTGTGAAAACCTGAGAATTTAGATGATTAATTAAATCTTAAATGATTAAATAAAGGTTAAATAATAAGACCTAGACTGGAAATAGAGTTTAGATTTAAAATTTTTATGAAGGCCTTATGTGTTTTTGTGTATAGTAACTTATTTGATTAAATTAAGTAACTTGCGAGGGGGCGGGGTGGCGTGCTGGGGTGTGAGGGGCGATCGGGGGCAAATAGGGGTTCGGAGTGGCACGAGGGGGTGCATGGGGGCTTGCAGGGGTGCATGGAGGGGGCGCGAGAAATAAGGGCACGCGGGGACGTAGGGGCAAGGTCTGACGCGCAAGGTCAGTAGGGGCGCGCGGACATCAAGGATACGCGGGGGAGCATGGAGTTGCACATAGGCGCGCATGGGCGTGGTGGCGCGCGGGGCACGAAGTAAGTGGAGAAACATTTACAAAGTTTTTCGAGACAAAGTTCTAAACCATCTTATAATTAATTCTCTCGGACAGTAGCTTCCCGTTACTTCCTCAAACTTTGTTGTATCTGTACGTGAGTCTAGTTCTATTTTTAAGATCTGGTCATGAACAGTCAATTTCTCTTTTTCTCACAAGTATACTAGAAATTCAACTTCTCGTTGACCTTTTTAAGACTTGTAATAAAAAAAGATTACTATCTTCCTCACATCTACATAAAAGTAAACCGACTCCTAAATCCCTTTTTCGAAATATGTAAAATAGATTGTTCTTTACATAAGCAGATATATTTGGATCGACATATATATATATATATAAGTTTAATTAAATTTTATATTTCAATAATATTATGCTTCTTAACTAAACATATATATATATATATGTATATATTCAGAATTAAAGTTTATATATTTTTATATTTCAAGTAATTTCTTCTCCAATGAGCAAATATATAAAGGTCCAGATCAAGAGAATATCACACGTATGATAGATCAAATATATATGCACATAATTTTAAAATAGTATATCAAGTATAAAAGGTAAATTAATTACATGATGGGAATTTATCCATAGAAAATGGTTGACACGGGCACTATTCCAGCAATCACATCTTACACCGTCCATTATGATATCCAAAGGCTATGATTAAATTTGATTTGGCCTTGTCGCTAGGTCCGAGAAATTACAAATTTGCCCACCATTCAATTATCATTGTCGCTAGAGCCTCTAAAAATAAGTTAACATTTTATGGTTGAACTTCAACGATTCTCAAATCTATATTGTTTGATTGTATACTTTTCAATAATTTGTTAACGGTCACTTTTTTATTATGAATAGCTTAGATCATTCTGATTCTTCTAGAGACCAAAACTAAAAGTCTAACATTTAGTAGAGAAATATATTATACCCCTTCCATCAATTGACTTAATGCATATTTCATGTTTTTTACTAAGGTCATGTTCTGCAACGACTTATTTTAAAATGATTTATAAATTAAAATTTAAGTTAACTTATAAGTTATTTTAACTTGTGACTTATAAGTAAAAGTATTTGACACCAAATTGACTTATAAGCATGGTTTTAAAAATTGAACCGGGCCACCGGTTCGACTAGTAAAAATCAAAATCATTTGGCACTCCAGTCCGATTTGAACAAAAAAAAAGTTTTGGTCAAAACTCGTTTGACCCACCGGTATCGATTACTGACCCAGAAAAAGTTGAGCTGGAAAATTAATTAAATTAAATTAACCAAATAAAAACAATTCAAGAACTTCTTCATTCTTCTTCCACTTATAACATCACCCCCACGCATTCACCAAACATCACCATCATTCTTCAAGCCATTTCATTTAATTAACTTTCCCTCTTCCATCATCATACATAATACATATGATTCCTTCTAGGGGGACATTATTCTAGTGACATTCTAGCGACAATTTGTTTTTGGTTTTTTTTTTGTAGTACCTCCCAAAAAATGTATAGTATTTATTCCAACTGAAATTTTTACAGAAAACAGTGTTTTAGGTGTAATTTGGATATATACAAGAAATAGGGTTATACGGACTGTACAGACCATGTTTCTTGTATGTATCCAAATTATACCTAAAACACTATTTTTTACAAAAATTCTAGTTGGAATAAATAATATACATTTTTTGGGAGGTACTACAAAAAAAAAGTCGCTAGAATGTTTTTAGAATAGTGTCCCCCTAGACTTATTTTAATACATATAGATCTGAGAGAAATCAAAAAAAAGTTAATCCAAAATTTTTTAATCTCTCTATATATGTACATATATGTCTGAGAGTATATATACACATATATACATATAGATTTGAGAGTCGTCTAATGTTTCCCCGTAGACCAAGGTCGAAGCTTTGCGGAAGGCTACGATGATGTTTGGTACGGCAGAGGTGGCGGTTGTGTCGTTTGAGGCGGCGATAGATTGAATAAGGAAGAATGGATCTACTGCCCACTCCCACCTAGCTAGATCTGCTGCTCGTTTCTATTGTACCATGGTTATATTAGGGTTTTGATGCAATCTGCTACAACGACTTATTTTAAAACAATTAAAATTTAAGTTAACTTATAAGTTATTTTAACTTGTGACTTATAAGTAAAAGTATTTGACACCAAATTGACTTATAAGCATGGTTTTAAAAATTGAACCAGACCACCGGTTCGACTAGTAAAAATCGAAATCGTTTGGCAATTCGGTCTGGTTTGAACAAAAAAAAAGTTTTGGTCAAAACTCGGTTGACCAAAAACGTTTTAATATAAATATTAACTACTTTTAGTAATATTGTAACTCAACTTTATTATGTTTTAGTTCATAAAAATAAGATTTTTAAAATTTTATCAATTACTAATAATATATATTTTTATATATTAATTACGTCACTGAGTTAATAACGGTTCGACCAGTAGTTGGACTAGTGACTTCTCCACCCGATACGTTTTTCGGTTCGATGATCGGTCTGAACCTTGCATATAAGTCAGAAATTAAGTTAAAACAAGTTATGAAGATGTTCGAATGATAATGACTTATAAGTTTAAATCAAATGTAAAGATTACTATAAATGACATTAATAAAAAAATACATTGATTTAATATCACATCATAACAATCGTCCACAATTTCATTAAATAAAACACTAAATATATGTACTTGTTTATACACATATACAAGTAGGGTTAAATATATTTTTAGTCACTGAACTGAGGTCCGATTTACATTTGTATCATTGAAATGATTTTTTTTACGGTCAACTCATTGAACTTTCAATTTTTTACAAAAATAATTAAAACCGTCAAGTCAAGTTAAATTTTTAACGGCAAAATTACGTAAAAGTGTCTACTCAAATTTTTTTGTACCATGGAAGAGAGAGAAAGTTGAGTTGGAAAATTAATTAAATTAAATTAACCAAATAAAGACAATTCAAGAACTTCTTCATTCTTCTTCCACTACATCTCCCCCACCCATTCACCAAACATCACCATCATTCTTCAAGCCATTTCATTTAATTAGTTTCCCTCTTCCATCATCATACATAATACATATGAGTCCTTCTAGGGGAACATTATTTTAGTGACATTCTAGCGACTTTTTTTTTTGGTTTTTTTGAAGTACCTCCCAAAAAAATGTATAATATTTATTTCAATTGATTTTTTTTTATCGAAAATAATATTTTAGGTGTAATTTGAATATATACAAGAAATAGGGTTGTACAGATTGTACATACCCTATTTCTTGTATGTATCCAAATTATACCTAAAACATTGTTTTTTACAAAATTCTAGTTGGAATAAATACTATACATTTTTTAGGAGGTAGTACAAAAAAACCAAAAAAAAAAATCGCTAGAATGTCACTAGAATAATGTCCCCCTAGACTTATTGTAATACATATAGATCCGAGAAAAAAGTTAATCCAAATTTTTTTAAACTCTCTATAAACGTACATATATGTCTGAGAGTATATATACACATATATACATATAGATCTGAGAGTCGTCTAATGTTTTCCCGTTGACGAAGGTCGGAGCTTTGCGGAAGGCTACGATGATGTTTGGTGCGGCAGAGGTGGCGGTTGTGTCATTTGAGGTGGTGATAGATTGAATATAGAAGAATAGATCTACCGCCCGCTACCCATTCCAACCTAGATCTGCTGCTCGTTTTTATTGTACCATGGTAATATTAGGGTTTTGATGCAATCTGCAACTACACCGCTGCTTAACAATTTATACTCTTTTCATCTTTGGTCATCAATAATGGACATATCTAAATTCTATTATTTTTGATTTGTTGAAAATGTGCAATAGAAAAGTCGATGCCATCCTCCATCCTCATCTCCTTGCCTCTTTCTCGAAATCAACATTAATCTCTCATTTTAGTGTGGTTCGAATTTTATTTATTTATTTCACTTACTGATCTTCTGAGTTTATTTCCAGATCTGAGATTATTTTCAGATCTAATTTTTCCTTTGAATTTTTTGTTGGGAAATTGTTTCTAAGTAAGTTCCCATGATTCAAAGGTTAGAATATACATATTTTTGTTTTTCTGTGATTAAGAGGCCAATGAAGATGGTATATTGGGAGAGCAACAGAGCTTGGCAAATTCTTTGTTTGGTAGTATTTCTACTATTTCCTTCTCACAGATCTGGTTTAGAACATTGATTTTGCAACGAAATACATTAACACGTTATAAATTATTATGATTTTGAAGGGTGGAAAGTTAGAGAGAGAAGAAGAAATTTAATATTTGCAACAATTATTGAGATTGTAATGAAGAAATTGAAATTATTTAAGATAATAATGGAGGATATTTAGATTCATGGGTTATCGGGTATTGATGAAGAAATTGAAGACCGAGCATGTATTATGGGACAACAGACCCATGATGAATCAGAAGTGCATGCCAATTAGAATTACTTTTGTTCCGGTTTAATTTATTTGTTGGTTCGGGTACATGAGTTTTTAATTTGTATGGAGGGTCTGTTTGAATTTTATTATTAGTTTAGTTTGTTTAATTATTTTACTTTTAAGTTGTTTGTTTTATTATTTGTTAATTTATTTAATTATTAGTTATATATATATATATATATATAAATTTGGGATTTAAAAAAATTATAATTGATGTTTGAAGTGTTTTAATATTTCTTTCTTTTATATTTAAGCCTAGATGTAATGATTTCATAATACAAATAATAATTATATTAATTTTCAAAAATAAAAATAATAATTAAATTTCAAAATTTTAGTTATATTTTGATGTTTTAATTTATTTTAAGAATTTTAATTTTTAATTTGTGCTTATTATAAAAATACTTATGAATAATGTTAAAGACATTACTCAAATTCAAAATTTACCCAAATTTCGTTTATTTTAATAATATATCATAATACAATAAAAGATAAATTTGTCAAAGAAAAAATACTAATATTTTTTCATTATTAATGTTGAGGGTATTATGACAATTTGCAAAGAAAAAGTCAATAAAAAGTAGTTAAACCCATTTACTTTCCAATCTGGCAACAATTAGGATGATATCACATGAAAGAAATTGACGTAGATGTTCATGTAGAAATTTGAGTGCGATGGATGTTAGTTTAAAAGTCAATTCATTTAACAGATTTTGTAATAATTTGAAGATAATTTGAAGTTTAATAAGTCGATTGTAAAAAAAATCAGTTCGATAATGTATTTATAAACCGATGTCTAGTAGAGTGGGAAAAGTGTATTTAACCCTATACAAATAATGTGTTTGTTTTAACTTGGTGTTAATTTTGTGTCTATATTAGGATACATATACAGGTTGGTCCCAGAAAAATAATCTTTAATGCAATTATAAGAATGGGCAGGAAAGATATTTTATATCATTGAAAATATATGTACTATTGTAGAGTAATGACTTATCGATCGTAGAGTCATTAACGATCGTAAAGTAATGACTTTAATGAGCGTAAAGTAATCGTATAATTATTTTCTGGATGATATGTCAATGAGTTATTCAACAAATTAGAGTACTAGTCTTTTCTCTTTGGTGTTCGTGGGAGAAGAAAATTAAAAGGAAAGGAGATTAATGTGATAACGATGTCCCAATCCTAATCCTATAATAAAAGTGGTTTGAAATTTTTTTCGTCATACTTAATTTTGTGGGTCAAATCAGTATTAGGAAGAATATATATGTATATTAATTGCAGTGTTTCAGTTTTTTTTTTCAATACTTTCAACTTATGGACATGGTTCATATATATATGGACGTAAAATTTGGTAAATAAAATATCTTTAAAGATCTTTTTAGTTCTGGTCTCTAAAAGAATCAGAAGGATCCAAGCTATTCATAATGAAAAGTGACCGTTAAAAAATTATTGAAAAGATATAATCAAACAATATAGATTTAATCTCAATATTTGAATATCATGATGTACAGTGTAAGGTGTGTGTAACTACTAACTTTTATGAATAAAGATAAATTTTTATAAATATCATTTTTGAATATTAAGGTGTGAATTTGTTATAATGTTATAGTTGTTGGTAATATTTATAAATTTTGCAAAAGTAGTTAAAGTTGTTATATAATATTCGATTGGTGGGGAATATTCGTTTTAATGGGAATATTATTATAACCATGACAATCATCGTTTGGTGGACCCTACAATGTAATTATTGTTTCGGAGTTAGAAAACGATAAAATTATCTTTTTATAAAAATAACGACGAAAGTTTTACTGAATTAAGCTGTTGAAACACCCGGTGTTAAAAAATGCGATGTCTGGCGTGGTTGCAGACAAGAAGACACGGTATTGATTATTGACGCTTACGTGAGAAGTCACCGGTTTTGTTCAATTATTACTACGGTAATTGCGCGTGATAGTATCTAACGTTATTTGATTCAATTATTGTCAATATTTATATATTATTAATGTGAGATCTCAGATTTTATGAATAAATATTTAATTTTCTCAAATAAATTTTTAATATTATGGCGTGGATTTGATATAATGTTATAGTTGTGGATAATATTTATAAATTTTGCAAAAGTAAAGTGGTTATATAATATTCGATTGGTGGGGAATATTTGTTTTAACAAGGGAATATCAGTCAACCAAGACAATCATTAAGTGGACCTCATTAACCAAGTATTATCGTAGTTAGAAAGCGACAAAATTATCTTTCTATAAAAATAACGGTGGAGGTGTTCTACCGTTAAAAGCATTGAACTACCCTAAGTAGTAAAAAACAAGAATGTCTGGCGTGGTTGCATAGAAGACATGGTATTGATTATTGATGGTTATAATGAGAGTTTCACTCAGTTATACTCAATTATTGCTACAAAGAATTCTTGATCATATTTTTCATATTATGATTCAATTATTATAAAGATCATATCTGCATAATATGTTATATTATTAAATCAATAATGGAGACTGTAAAACCCCGAATTTTATGAAATAAAAGTATTCAATTTTTCTATTCAGTAAATGGTTAAATTGATAAAAGTTAAAGTTAAGGGTGATATATGTAAATATTTAAAATAAGTAAGTGGTTATAAAATACTTATTGTTGTCGGGGAATATTCGTTTGGTAGAGGAATATTCTTTTTGTTTAGGAATATTAAATTTACCACAGTTTATATTTGTGGGCCCCATAACTGAATAATTGTCGAATGAAGAAAATGACAAATTTGAGTTTTTATAAATAACTACAGTAGTTATTACAGATGCTTAACATTGTTGGAATACGGTGGTTAAAATACGATGTCGTGTAGTCAGCACAAGAAGACATGCGGTATTACGCGATGATTTTCAATTATTGATTCTTACGTAGAAGAAGGCACTACTCAATAATTATTACGATGAATTATCGCTCAATATTTTATTTTATTGATTCAATAATTGCTGCGTTGATATTTTATATTATTATTGTTTCAATAATTGTCACCGCGACAAAGATTCCATTATCGGATCAATAATTCATATTATTTGAATAATATTATTAGATAGCATTATTGAAAATGTCTAGAAAGTTACATCGATGAGAGGTTTGGTCACCTAATTGCGCCAAGAAGGAGAAATCATTATCTAAAGCCCCTCTTCCGGGAAGCGCTGGTTGTCATTATTGTGATTACGTAATATTATTTGTGAATAATTAATTATTGATTTATATGATAATGAAATATTTATTTGATGTAGATATAAATGATGGATTTATTTATGTGGTTATAAATGAAGGAATTAATGTTGAGGTATTTTATCGAGATTTTGCCGGATTGGAGGTATTAAAAGATCAAATCGATTGTTCTTACAAATTTTATTGTGTGAGTTATAATATTTAATCCGACCGTTGGATCGTTGTAATTTTTGGATATGTTATACATATATAAGTTGAGTATATGTCCACAAATTTTGAACCGTTAAAATGAGCGTATAATTTGTTATGAATTTTAAGAGGTAAATCGATTAGGAAATTAGGTTTTGGTGGAAAATTCTAGAATTGAGTGGACCCCACTCTTGGTTGTTGGGGGAGATGGCTGATTTTTGGTTGGTGAAATAGTAGCAAGTAAAGCCATCAGGTAGCAGGTCAAGTCTGCTTCGGCGTGCTAATATTTTCCTATAAATAGAGGGCAAAGTTAGAATTGAAAATCATACCAGAATTCATAAGTTTTCTCTCTTTTTTTCTCTAGATTATTGAGTGTATTTTGTGAGTATTTAGATACTTGGTGAGTTGATATTCATTAGTGCAAGTTTCCTTCAGCGTCATATTCGATATCCAGTTAGAAGTGCTGCTCTTTTGAGGTAAGGGATAGTAAGAGATTTTAAGGGTTGTTATGTTTTTCATGTTTCGTAACTTTTCAGACCTTCAAAAATTCTGGAAAATTTTGAAATGATATTTTGATGAGTTTTATTGATTGTGTCCAAAAATGTTAATTTTTGGATGTATATATTAAGAGTTATGAATTTTATGAGAAAAGACTATTTTAAAAGTAATCGCTTATAACTCCTTGTGGTTAACTCCAAAATTGATAAATATTTTATTGGGAGTACATCTATATAATATCAGTGTACTCTGTGAATTTCGAAATTTTTGGATAAAAGTAAAATTTATGATAAATGTTTAAATATTCGGCAATTTTGGCCATATGAAAAATAGTAAATTAATTTTAAAAATTCTGAGAAAAATATATGTTCAATATGGGACTATATTCTGCTAAATCCCAGAAAAAAAATTATTTTGGAACTGATTTGGTATTTTTCATGAAAATGGACTAGTTATGAGTAAATGAATTAAATATGTTATGTGAAGTAAGAAAATTGAAAAATATGATTTTATGGCTTGAGAATCATACATGAGTTATATGCAGATTTTTTATGAGGGTTTTGGTTATTGGTGATGAAATCTTATGAGTTTGGCATTTTAGAATGATTAAATGCATTATTTAGTAAAGTGTAAATAATTAAAATAAATTGTTTATAAGTTTAAGAAATGTTATTTCAATATCATTATACCGAAATATTGGTATGAATTTTATTGTAGAATTTCTACCTTTTTGTGTCGGGTTTACTATTCATGAGTTACTATTCACGAGTTACTATTTATGAGTTACTATTCACGAAGTTACTATTCATGGATTACTATTCATGACAAAATTGGTTTCTTTTTCTAACCAAATTATAGTTGATTAATGAATATTACTTTTGAGATTAAATCTGTATGTTGATCATATTATTTTTATTATCATATATAATATTTTTATAACGTTAATGATGATATTTCTCTTTGACTTGAGTGTAAAGATGGGTAGATTTTTGGTATGATCATGACTATGGGTTCTCTTTGGTCAGTAGTGCAAAGTTGAATTGTTGACTGGTATGATCGTGACCATTGAATTTATAATTGAATATCTTTAGCTTAAGTGCAAAGGTGAAATTATCAACATGGTTATAATTATTGTTAATATAAATTCTGAAATGATTATATATTTCTTTGAGATAATAATATATTTGGCCTGTAATGCAAATATGAACTGTTGATGAATATATTTGGCATGTAGTGCAAATATGAACTGTTGATGAATATCTTTGGCATGTAGTGCAAAGATGAATTGTTGATGAATATCTTTGGCCCGTAGTGCAAAGATGACATGTTGTTGAATATCTTTGGCCAGAAGTGCAAGGGAATAGAACGGTGGTCTATAGCTGTTGAGGGTGAGGCGAACCCAACGTTGGAAGGGTGTTTTATCACTATCATACAAGATTTCTAATGACATACAACCTCGTATCATCATTAGATAGGTATGTGCTCATCCACTTGCTGGGTATATATACGAGCACTACCTATATAATCTTGGAGTTTGTTTGAAGTATAATTCTCAATTAGAGACAGTGGAGATAATGATATGTCAAGAGAAGACTTACCATTGGGAAGAATATGATAGTAATCTTCTTGTTTTTCTTTGGGGTCTATTGGGTCAACCAAGGATAATTCTGTGGCCATATGATATCTATCATAACCTAGACGCATGGCCTCCCATGTACGAAGGTTTCTTTGAGCACTTCCCAAAGATTTTAGTTTCTAAAACAGTTTTTGACTATACCTTTATGTAAGGTGTCATTGTGAGGTGCTGACACAAGTTGGTGTCCAGAGTCACAGTTGGTATATATTTGTATCAAAGCTCACAACATATGTGTTGTTGTATTTTGCACGATAATTATAGTAATAAAGTTGTAGTTATTTTCTGTACCATGTATTTGGCGATTCAGAATAGGTTGGATGGATTGGACCTATTTTGGGGGTGTCACAGAGACGACAAAGTTATTCATATTATTATTTGCAAAATTGACAATGTTTAGAAGTTCTGTCAAGGAGAGGTTTGGTTACCTAATTGTGCGTCAATAAGGAGAAATCCTTATTGGAAAGCCCCCTCTTTCCTGGGAACGACCTGGTTGTTAAATATTATGAATTATAATATTGATGATGAATAAGTTCATATTGATTAAAAATGAATTTTATAGTTCCATTGTGTTGGAATTATTTGTATTAGTGGAAATCGACATTTATTTCTATAATAATTTATGTCTGGAGGTTATATTGACCAATCGGGTATTCGGGGCACTTTTCGTGTCGGAGTACTATTCATGAGTTACTATTCACGAGTTACTATTCATGAGTTACTATTCACGGGGTACTATTCACCCGTAAGATATATTTTTTTTCGGTCTAAATCATTTTTGGGTACAATATTATTCCATGAGGAGATGTGCTAATTTTTTAGACCATTGGTTGAAGATATAATAGTAAATCAATATGGATGCATTTGGTGGAAAGTTATAATAGTGAATCAATATGGATCATTGGTTTAAAGTTTTAATAGTAAATCAAGATGGACCGTTGCTTTAAGTTTTAATAGTAAACCAATATGAACCGTCCGCTTAAAAGTAAATCAATCTGGAGATAGTTCATGAATTAGTTACTTATTCAGGTCCATTCTCCTATAAATAGAATATCATTCCTTCATTATTTCTTACGAATTCAATTGAAACTCTAGAGAGAGAAACTATAGAGAGAAAGAAAAGTATTCGCTACTTCACTACTCCAATATCCAGCTTTCTTCTAAGGTAGGGGATATTATTTGTTGTACTCGTAAGGGGTATTCTTTCTTTCTTATTCGTGAAGAGAACTTCAATTATTCCATTCTTTATTATTCTGTTGGAATAACCTGTATACGCGGACTACCCTATACTTGGTGAAATTCTTCTGTTATTCCATTCTATATTATTTTGTTGGAATAACCTGTTTATGCGAAGTACCGCATACATGGTGAAATTCTTCTAATATTCCGTCCTTTGTTATTCTATCGGAATATCACATGCGTCGCGTTCTGTGGGACCGGGTTCCATTATTTATTATTCGTCGAATATCCTATCTCGTATGCTTACGCCTTGACGGGTTCCATTATTTATTATTCATTGGGAATAACTCATGCATGCGATCTATCACACGCGTGGTGAATCCATACGTTATTCCATTCTTTATTATTTCGTTGAATAACTCTGTCTATGTGGATTACCACACGCATGGGGAATGATCCTTCAGATTCATTCCTTATTAAATTGTGGAAATGATCAGATATCGTGGATTCTGCATGGCGGTGAAAATCCATTCATAGTTTCATATATTCTATTATACTCGGTTGGTTAAAGTTTTGGCTTCTATACTCCATGAAATTAGTGGAATATCCTTGATATTCGCGCTTCATTCAAAGATATCTTTTCATGGAATTATTCTTCCGAGCATTCTTGAATTTTTTACGCGCAAAGCAAAGATCATGTGGACAATTTGGGCGTTATTGAGTTCAAGATAAATTAACTTATAAATCTTTAAAATTTATTCTTGAACTTGTTTTATTGAATTGTCATTATCCTCATGCTTATATTATGTTGAAAGTCATCTTTGGCTTACGTACATAGATGGACTTGGTATGATTATGACCAGGGATTATTCGGTATAATCATGACCGTAATGTGACGAATGATGTGGTAAAAGTCCTCATTGGCCCTGTAGTTCATTAGTGGATAGTTGTTGGTATGATTATGACCGAGGATTATTCAAGATAGTCATGACCATTGATGATTACATGAATATCCTTGGCCGTGGAGCGAGGATGATTCGATTTTATTTATTGTCGAGTCTCAAATGATAAAAGTGATGAAAAACTTTTAAATCATAGAAGATAGTAGATTTTATTCTCTACTTGACTCTTTCTAATGGATTGCTTGTTCCACTGCAGTTAAACTTGATGTTTATTATATTTTATCAGTTTAACACCGTTGAAGGCTAATGATAATTTATTCTGCATTATTTTAGTCATAATATTTCTTACTGGGCTAGTTGAGCTCACCCTTTCTTTCATTGTTCTCTTCAAGAAATGAGAACGTAGCTGGGACTAGTCGGGAAACAGACTGATGATCCTATATGGTGCATTAGTAGTCCTCACTATTATATGAAATAGTGTGATAATAAATGTAATGAGGACTCCATTGAGTGTGGATATTGTCTAGATGATAATATTTGTATTAAAACTCACAACATATGTTTTGTCGTATCTTACACGACTGTTGTATAATTAAGTTGTATATGTATTCAGTACTTTGTATCTGGCGACCCAAGATGGGTGATGTATACCTGTTTTGAGGGCATCACAGTTAAATCAATAATTGAGATGACAAATTTATTAATATTATTATTTGCAATATTAACGATGTCTAGAAGTTCTGTCAATGAGAGGTTTGGTCACCTAATTACGCGCCAATAGGGAGAAATCCTTATTGGAAAGCCCCCTCTTTCCTAGGAACGACCTGGTCGATTTATATTGTGAATTATAATAACGGTGATAAATGTTGTTAAAATTATTAAGATGATTTTTATGAAGTTTTGCTTATTTTATGGACCACCCCCATTTACCCATTTTTCAAAATAATCGGTAGAAATTTCTTAAAAGGTGGGCCCACATGTGGGCCCACGAAAGAAAAATGGGGCGGGGGGAATCTGGCTTTCCAAGAGTTATTTGTCCCTTCAGTTTTCCAAGAGTTCTTTGTCCCTTCAGTTTTTCAAGAGTTATTTGTCCCTTCGGTTTTTCAAGAGTTATTTGTCTCTTCAGTGTTCCAAGAGTTAATTGCCCCTTCGCAAATAGTTGTTGTCTCTTCAATATTACCAGGAGTCATTTTGACCATTCGTTAAGACCAAGAGCTACTTTCAATTCTTCTATAAATAGAAGCTCATTCCTTCATTATTTCTTACGAATTCACTGAAACTCTTGAGAGAGAAACTATTGAGAGAAAGAAGAAAAGTATTCTGCTACTTCACTACTCCAGTATTCAGTTTTTCTAAGGTAAGGGGTATTATTCTTTCATATTCATGAAGAGAGTTATTTTCTTTCAATACTCGTAAGGGTTGTTATTCCATTCTTTATTATTCTTTTGGAATAACCTGTCTGTGCGGTCTATCGCATGCCTGGTGAATTCTGTTGTTATTTCATTCTTTATTATTCTGTTGGAATATCCTGTCTGTGCGGATTACGCATGACCTGGTTCCATTATTTATTATTCTGTTTGAATAGCATGCATGTGCGGGTTACGCATGACCTAGTTTCATTCTTTATTATTCTGTTAGAATAACCTGTCTGTGCGGATTACGTACGCCTGGTGAATTCTTCTGTTATTCTATTCTTTATTATTCTGCTGGAATAATCTGTCTATGTGGATTACCGCATGGCAGCAAAAATCTATTTGCGGTTTCATATATTCTATTATACTCATTTGGTTAAAGTTTTGGCTTCTATACTCCATGAAATTAGTGGAATATCCTTGTTATTCAAGGCTTCATCCAAAGATCTTTTCATGGAAATATTCTTCTGAGCATTCTTGAATTTTACTCCACAAAATAGTATCATGTTGACAATTTGGACGTTGTTGATTTTTGGATAAATTAAATTATAAATCTTTAAAAATTTATCCTTGAACTTGTTTTATTGAATTCTTATATCATTGTCATCATCCCTCATGTTTATAATATGTTGAAAGTCATCCGTGGCCTCTGTAGTGCATAGATAGACTTGGTATGATTATGACCGAGGATTATTCAAGATAATCACGATCGTAATGTTACAAATGATGTGGTAAAATCCTCATCGACCGTAGTGCGTTGATGGACGATTGTTGGCATGATCATGACCATTGATGAATACATGAATATCCTGGCCCATAGTGCATGGATAATTTGTGGTCGTGATACTAATGAATATCCTCGGCAGTAAAGTGCAGGGATGATGTGGATTATTTATTAAGTTGAGTCTCAGCGATAAAAGTGATGAAAAACCTTTTAAATCATAGAAGATAGTAGATTTTATTCTCTACTTTACTCTTCTAATGGATTGCTTGTTCCGCTACAATTAAACTTGATGTTTGTTATATTTTATCGGTTTTAACATCGTCATTGAAGGCTAACGATAAATTATTCGTATTATCTTAGTCATAATATTTCATTGGGCTAGTTGAGCTCACCCTTTCTTTCACCGTTTCTCTTGTGAAATGAGAATATAGTTGGGACGAGTCGAGGAACAGATTGACGGTCCAGATGGTTGGTTTAGTAGTCCTCACTATTCTATAAAATAGTGTGATAATAAATGTAATGAGGACTCTATTGAGTGTGGATATTGCCTAGATGACAATATTTGTATTAAAACTCATAGCATATATTTTGTCGTATTTTACACGACAGTTGTATAATTAAGTTTTTATTTGTATTTTGTACCATGTATTTGACGACTCAAGATGGGTGATGTATACCTATTTTGGGGGCGTCACAGTTGGTATCAAAGCTTAGGGATATGATCTTTGGCTAAGATGTGAGACTAGAACTAGGAGGGGAGAGACGGGGAATTCCTTCGCTAGTATGACTTACCTAAGTTTATTTAGTATTTAATTGGCCGGTCAGAGTATTAGGATAATATGTTGCATGTCAATTAACCCTTGTTTTGTGGCAGTATTTGAAAATGACATCCGAGAATGTTGAGAATAACAATGGAGCACAGGAGACCATTGAGTCTCCATAGATCAATAATTAGGATAATGTGCATCAGGAAGGCGACAATCCTCATGCAAACAACATCACTGACCAAATGATGAACAATGGAATGTTTAGAGGCTTTATGCAATTCATGCAATATCAGGCGAGAGTGGCTCCTGTCCAAAATGTAGGTGGAAACACTGGAAACTCTCGGACGGTCACCGCTAAATAGTTCAAGGAGCTGGGACCACTGGAGTTTATTGGAGAGCCAAAACCACTTAAGGCAAAAGCGTGGATAAAGCAGATCTCCAAGATATTTGATTTCTTGGGATGCTCCGAGGAGCAAAATGTTCCCTTTGCCACCTTTATGTTGCGAGGAGAGGCAGATTACTGGTGGAAATCGGTAAAGCGTACTCAACCTGCCGCACTGAAGATGTCTTGGGAGAAGTTCCAAGAACTATTCAACAACAAGTACTTTCCCGAAAGTATTCGTCACATGAAAGAGATAGAGTTCATCAAGTTGGAGCAGAACAATGTGACCGTGTCGCAGTACGAAGCTAAGTTTGCCGAGTTGTCCCAGTTTGCGTCTCACTTGGTTGATAATAAAGAAAGAATGACGCGGATGTTTCTAAAAGGTATGAAATTCGAGATACGTCAATATCTGATTTCTCATAAACTGTGTTTGTATTCAGATGTTGTAAATAGGGCTCGATTATTGGAGCGCGATAACGAGTCAACCCAACCAAGAGAAAGAAGCCGACAAAATTATAATACCAGTGGTAGCAGTCATCGAAGCGGTGACAACAAACGCGGAGGGAATCAACATGCCAGAAATGGTAACCACTTCGGTGGTAATCATGGCCAAGACAATAAAAGTGGACATTTCAAGAAGAGGAGATTAAACAATGATGGAAAGACGTCATCACCAGCACCTGTTGTTAAGGAAGGAGAACGACCACCTATCATGTGCTTCAAATGCGGAGGAGAGGGACATATCAGTCCAAACTACGCGATGCCATTCAAAGCGTGTTATAATTGTGGAAGAGAAAGTCACCTAGCCCGATTTTATCGTGCACCGAAGACAAGCCCAGTTAGAACGGTGACACAAAATACCGTCCCAGACAAGTCAAAACCAGTAGTTCAAAGGAGAGCGTATGTTGTGACCTCCCAGAAAGCAAGGAACCCTAACGAGGTCATCACGGGTAAGCTTATCATAAACTCTAGCGAAGTCTATACCTTATTTGATACCGGTTCTACCCATTCTTTTATTTCTCCTACTTGCGCTCAATGATTAAATTTGACTCCGAAGAAATTAGACTTTGACTTATCTGTGGAAACTCCGTTGGGAGAAACCTTCATTACATCCACTATTTATAAGTCTTGTTTGGTTCAAATCGGTACCCTCATATTACTTGTCGATCTTATTTTATTGAAAATACTTGCATTTTATGTGATTCTAGGATTGATTGTTTAACTACTCATCATGCAAAAATTGATTATTTTCATAAGGTTGTTAGCTTTCATATTCCTAACCAACCTATTATGCGAATTCAAGCAAATAAACCATTAAAATCAATCACTGTCATCTCAAGCCATAAAGCTATTTGTTTATTGAAAAATGGATGTCAAGCTTTCTTAGCTCATGTCACAGATTTAAACATAAATACGTCAGATTTGAATGATATTTCTATTGTTAATAAATTTCCTAACGTATTCTCAAGAACTTCGTTTACCCCTGTATGCGTGAAATTAAATTTTGTATCGACCTTGAACCCGGTACAAAACCCATTTCCAAAGCCCCATATCGAATGGCTCCTATTGAATTTCAGGAGTTAAAGACCCAATTGCAGGAATTGTTAGACATTAGTTTCATTCGTCCTAGTACGTCTCCTTGGGGTGCTCCTATTCTATTTGTGAAGAAGAAAGATGGGAGTATGCAACTTTGTATTGACTACTAGGAATTGAACCATGTGTAAGACCTCAACTTTTATGAATAAAGATTAAATTCTCTCGAAATATATTTTTGAATATTATAGTGTGGATATGATATAATGTTATAGTTGTGGGTATTATTTACAAATTTTGCAAAGTAAGCAAGTGGTTATATAATATTCAATTGGTCGGGGAATATTCGTTTTAACAGGAAATATTCGTACGACGGCACAATCATTGGTGGACCCCACAACGGAAGTATTGTCGTAGTTAGAAAACGACAGAATTATCTTTTTATAAAAATAATGGCAAAATTGTTACCGTTAAAACTGTTGAACTACCCGGTAGTAAAAGTACAGTAATACGCGTGGTTACATAGTAGCACATGGTATTGATTATTGATTCTTACGTGAGAAGTCACTTAGTTATACTCAATTATTGCTACAATAATTGCTGCATCATATCTCTCATATTATTGATTCGATTATTGTCACAGTATCATCTGTATTATATGATATATTATTAAATTAATAATTGAGATGACAAAGTTATTCATATTATTAAATTGCAATATTTACAATGTCTAGAAGTTCACAAGAGAGAGGTTTGGTCACCTAATGCATGGCGCTACCAATAAGGAGAAATCCTTATCGGAAAGCCCTTCTTTCCCGGAACGACCGTTGTTAAATATTGTGAGTTATAATATTAATGATGAATAAGTTCGTGTTGATTAAAGATGAATTTGATAGTTCCATTGTGTTGGGATTATTATTATTAATGAAAATCGACATCTATTCCGATGATAATTGATGTCTGGGGGTTATATTGATAAATCGGGTAATTTATCGGATAAATGAGTAATTAATTGCTACTAATTCACATGCTTATATAACTATTTGTTCACATGTGTGTACTATTGAATCACATTCTTGTACTATTATGGGAGTTGGTGCAAGATTGATAATACTTGCATGACTAAGTTAAAAATGGAGGTATTATACTGTAATTCGTATTTTTCACATGATTATACTATTGATTCATATGATTGAACTATTGATTCACATTATTTACTATTAGGGGAGGTGGTGCAAGTTTGATAATACTTGCAGGACTAAATTAAAAATGAAAGAAAAGTTAGAGGTAATGTACTGTAATATTTAGAGCCCCAAAACGTGCAATTATCGAAACTATATTTTCCTATAAATAGAAGCTCATTCTTCCTTAATTTCTCACCAATTCACAAAAGCTTTAGAGCAATTATTATAGAGAGAAATTATAGTGAGAAAGAAGAAGAGAAGTCTGCTACATCACTATTCCAGTATCCAGTTTTTTTCTACGGAAAGGAGTATTATTTCTTTTGTATTCATGAAGAGAACTTTGAAATTATTTTATTGAACTCTTATATCATTGTCATCATCCTCATGTTTATAATAATTTCATTACCTCAAGATTTGTGTTCACGATGAATCAAAACATTCATTTATAACTACCCAATCATAAATAAAAGTGATGAAAAATAATAAAGATAGTAGACTTTATTCTCTCTTGACTCTTTCTAATGGTGTGACACCCCAACATTAGAATTACGTAATCAAAACATATAAAAATAAAAAATCTCTTTTACACAGAAAGTTATCTAACCTTTACAAACAATCATTCATGCGAAAATTGAAAATAAACTTCATTACAATCTTTAAATCAAGGTCCGATAATAAAACTATCAAACTATTACAAGTCTTCAAGATTGTTCATCTTTCCTTTCCTTTATCGGTGCTAGTAGTACGCCACCCTTTCCATCTTTAGTCGTAAGGATTTTTATAGGCAAGAGTGAGCAAACAAGGCTCACTTGAAATATCAATGAATAAAACTTTTACATTCTTTTGCCCATTCAGGGGCTCAATAGAATCGAACAATAAGTTCTATTAACTTCTTAAACATTCCTTGCCTATTCGTGAGGCTTAAAAGAACTCAAACATTCCTTGCCCATTCAGGGCTCAATAGAATTGAACAATAAATTCTATTAACATCTTAAACATTCAACCGAGGGTCTAATGACCACTTAACCTTGTCCATAGTTATAAGTAATCTTTCAACTTTAACTTTTACAGTTATACAACTATAATGACTTCAAGGTACTTAGGGGATCAACCTTCATATATGTATCAGTATACAAACATTTCAAATAAGAAAGTACAAAACTAAGCGTAACCCCTATAAATAGGGTTGTTCATCTCAAAGATTTTGAGTACAAGTCCGCCTTCAAAGATAGTTTGGTTTGGATACACTTCAAGGTAATTTGAATTCAACTGACATCAACTAAGGATTAGTTGAATAAAAGATAATAACACTATGTTATTGAATAATCATAACTCGAATAAACATTTCATTCTAAGTTCATGCTTTAGGATAATCTAATAGCATAACCATTGAATAACACATCATACCTTGCTTTGAATAACATTAAGCTAAGGTTACATCTTAGAATTTAATATCAAGCATGCATAACAACAATAATTGGAACGATAAACCGAGTCAATGTAATAAAGGTACTTGCATGCTAATATAACAAGTTTAGAGTTAGGGAAAACTTGCATAATCATAATAACTATCTCAACGAAAAGTGTGGAGATGGGAAGCTTGTATCATCATGAATAATCGGATACAATTAAGTTGTTTAATGGAAATACTTTACTCAATAAAGTATAGCATATGAAATTTGCATAACTTTAAGCTTTTAGGATTAGAAAACTTGCTCAATGTAAAAAGATAAGGATTTAGAATCTTACCTCTTGCGCTGTAGATTAAACCGTTATAATCCAAATCACAATTATCCTATATACATATGTTAACATGACATGATTAGTCATAATCAACGCTACATCATGTATGGTTTAAATGTCTAACCATGTAATCAAATTATAATCAAATTCTATCTAATAAAACTAATAACAATATTTGTTAATTAGTAATTCCATGTTCACTCATAGTATTAACATACTATAATACCGTAAATACATACTCAACATTTATCATATATCATTCCTTAAAATATCGATTTTTGTGCAAGACAAAAGTCATTTTCGAACTTTCTGTTAAGGCGCATGCACGGCCATTAATTTGAACTGTAGGTACGCATGGCCGATGTGGCGCTCTCCGGACGAGAGATATATATAGGACTCTCAAGGTCATGGCAAGAAGTCCAAGGCGTTAGGCTTCGACCGACTTTTCAATGAAGTCCGAAGTCTGGTCAAGGCGATTTTTGGCGCTAAGGCTAAAAACTTGATTACCGAGCGTGAATTTTGATCGGGGCAATTAAACTCACGTAAACAAAACAAAGAACAGAGCCAAAGCTACTATCTTGATTTTTAACAATAATTAACACCAATTAACATGTATAATTTCACATAAATCACACATAAACATTAACAAGCATATATATACACATTTTACAACAACTAACCAACAATATCATAAACTAAATCTTGAAAACAATGTTTTTTTTGAAAACCAAAATTTTAAAACTCCATTGTTGATATTAAAATTAAAGTGAACGTAAATTCCATGCGTTATCAACCAAATTTGATTCCTTTGAAATACAAGTATACCCACATATAACAAATTAATTATGTATAGTTCAATTCCTTATTAATCATACATAAATTTTGATATTTCTACAAAACATATATTAGTAAATATATTTTTCATCGAAAACAAACCAATTTCTTCCTTTTAGCCTATACATTATATATACATATATATATATATATATATATATATATATATATATATATATATATATATATATATATATATACACATGCTAATGCTTGATAACCAATTATAAAAAAATTAGATAAACTTATAGACCTAAAACAAAGAAAACACAGAGACTATATCATCATGAAACATATATATATTACATAAACATAGATTAAGGTTATAAACACCTACCTTTTTTGTTTAAGAAATACTTGTTAAACCCTTAGAAAAGCTTGAAGAACTCTGTATTTTCTAGAATCCCAACTTTTCTCTCTCTCAACTATCTATGTATTCCTTTTTTCTTTTTTTTCAACCAACTCTAAGGTAATCCAAATAATAAAAGATATGATACTAAATAAAAACCAACGTAAGTCTTTTCAATTATTAAAAAAAACTAACGCCATAATGATTCAATAATAAATTAGAAGTTATCAAAAATATATATACTTATATATATATATATATTTATTTATTTATTAATAATTTATATTTTAAAAAGAAAACCAAAAGCCATAAGGCTTTGTTTGGCAAACCATTTAAAATTAAAGGATTAATATACTTAAACCTTGTTTGGCAAAACTAAATTAAAATTACTTTAATTTATTTTAATAACTCTTTATCACATAGTTATTTGTCACACTTTATTTAATAACAATTTATTAAATAAATCACTTAATCACATAACTCAATCCACATAACACATTAATTATTTAACAAATAAATAATAAACTAAATCAACTAAATCAATCAAAAATGAACAATTATTTATTCAATAATAAACACATCCAATAAATATTTATATAAATCAATAAATATTTATAATTTACATTTATAAAAACTGAATGTTACATCATTCCCTCTTATAAGGATTTCGTCCCGTAATCACAACTCAAACAACACATTCATTACATTCTTCCCTTACTTACAAAGATTCTATCCCCGTAATCAAGACACAGATTAAACAAATAACTCGTGGTACTCTTTCATCATTTTCTTCGAAGTTCCCACGTAGCTTCTTCAAAGATTGTGGTTCCTCCATATCACCTTCACGTAAGGTATCACTTTATTCTCGAGCACTTGTTCTTTCCTCGTCGACTATCCGATAGGAATCTCTTCATAAGACAAATCTTTCTCGAATCGCAACGGTTCGATTTCGATCACGTGATTGTAATCAAGTTTATATGGTCGTCAGAATATCAAATATGAAAAACATTGTGAATATTTTCCAACTCGAGGTAGAGCTACTCGTAAGCTACCTCTCCAACTTTTCGCAAAGACTTCAAAGGGTCCAATAAACCCTCGGGCTTAGTTTTTTCCTTTTTACCAAAATGAATTTTCCCTTCCAAGGAGAAACTTTTAGAATACGTAGCTTCCTACGCCAAATGCACGATCTTGCTCGTGTTGATCATCATACTTTTTCTCGCTTGGCCTTGAGTCGCTACCAATCTCTTGTCCCGATGAGTTTGATAATCTCAGCTTTGTTGCACTAGTTCGTCCTAGCAATGACGCTCACCAACTTCATCCCAAAGACAATGGAGTTCTCAGACTTTTTCGTCAGATAACGCTTCGTAAGGTGGCATGCCGATGCTCGCGTGATAACTATTATTATAAAGTAATTCCACCAATGGTAATTGTTCTTCCCAACTTCCTTTGAAATCCATGACGACGCTCAAAGATATCTTCCAATGTCCGGATCGCTCGCTCGCTTTGGCCATCTATTTGTGGATGATAAGTCGTACTCATTCGCAATCGAGTTCCCATGCATTCTTGTAGTCTCTTCCAAAAGTTTGACGTGAATCGTGGGTCTCTATCGGACACAATTGACATCGCACTCCATGTCTCAAAACGATTTCTTTAATGTACAATCTTGCTAATCGATCAAGATTGAACCTAATCTTTATTGTAAAAAGTGTACCGATTTCATCCGGGTTTGTCCACTATCACCCAAATCGCATCGCATCCTCTCTCGAGTAGTTGGAAGACCCACCACAAAATCCATCGTGATGTGTTCCCACTTCCATTCCTAAGATTTCCAAAGGTTGAAGTAATCCGTTAGGTCTTTGATGTTTCGGCTTTTACTCTTTCGACATGTCAAACATTTCGCCACGATTCTCGAACGCCCCTTTTCATATTTGGCCACCAAAATGTTTTGCAGTAGATCTTGATACATCTTCGCATTTCCCGGATGAATCGAATATCTTGAGCTATGAGCTTTTGGCCAAGATTTCGTCTTTCATTTCCGTGTCATTGAACCCAGATTCTTCCTCGCATCGTAGTAATCCTTCGCATCGACCTTGTATTTCAGATCGCTACCCTCAACCATATTCTCTTTTATCTTCCCACATTCTTCATCTTGTAATCGAGCTGCTCTTCTTCACCTTGTCCAAAGAAGTTGGACTCGCTTCTAATCGAAATAGTCATTCATTTGATTCTCGTGGAAATTTGATTTCCGTGTCTAACTTTGTCATCATTGAAATGAGCTCCTCCCGAGTTGTTATCAAGATCAACTTCTCCCGACCTTTCCCGCTTAAAGCATCTCGCAACCACATTCGCTTTGGCTCGATGATAAAAGATCTCACAATCGTAATCCTTTATCAATTCCATCCATCTTCTCTCGACGCATGTTCAGATCCTTCGAGTGAAAATATACTTCAGATTTTTTGGTGGTCTGTGTAGATCTCACATTTTCTCCATAAAGATAGTGTTCCATATCTCGAGAGAGCAAATACTATCGCAGCCTAATTCCAAATCATGAGTCTGATAACCTTTCTCATAATCCTTCATTGTCTTGATGCATAGGCAATAACTTTGCCATTTTGCATAAGAACACAACCCAACTTTATGTGAGGCATCACTATACACCACAAAATTTTCTCATATTATCCAACAGGTTAACACATGTGCCACACTTAGCTTCTTCTTCAAATCTTGGAAGCTCTCTTCACATTTCTCCGTCCAAACGAATTTCACAGCTTTTCGTGTCAAATTTGTTAACGGAGTGGCTATCTTGGAAAAATCTTGAATGAATCTTCTATAATAACTCCACCACCCCAAGAAACTCCTCACCCCAAGGTGTCCTTGGTTGTTCCCTAATTGATTACAGCCTTTCTACTTTTGATGGATCCATCAAATCCCATCTTTGTCAATCACATGACCCAAAAATTGTACACGATCGAGCCAAAATTCAGACTTAGAGAATTTCATAGCATAACTTTTTCCTTTCTTAGTGTCTCCAATGTCAAACGAAATGTTCCACGTGTTCTTCTTGAAGTTTTGAATACACCGTAATGTCGTCGATAAATACCACTACTTAACTTGTCTAAGAATGGTTTAAACACCTGCTCATCAAATCCATGAACGCAAAGTAGGGCATTTGTTAAACCAAAAGACATCACCGTAAACTCGTAATGTCCATAACGAAGTTCTCAATGCCGTTTCTAGGTATATCCTCCTTTCTTACCTTCAATTGGTGATACCCACTTCTCAAATCTATTTTCGAGAAATATTAAGCACCTTCAACCGATCAAACAAGTCATCTATTCTAGGCAATGGATACCTATTCTTAATAGTGACTTTGTTTAACTCTCTATAATCAATGCAAAGACGATCGATCCATCCTTCTTCTTAACGAATAAAATCGGGCGCCCCTACGGTGATATACTTGGTTGAATATACTTTTATCTCAGCAGCTCTTGCAATTGTACCATCGCTTTTTTCATTTCTACCGAGCCATTCTCAGACGGGCCTTCGATATTGGTGCGCTTCCTCGCACTAAGTCGATTACTTAACTCAATCTCTCTCGTCAAAGCGGAAGTCCCGCAAATCTTCCGTAAATACATCTACTTAATTCCCTAACCACCGGTATCTCTTCCAGCCACACCCTTCTTTTCGAGTATCGACTATGTAAGCTAAATAACCCACACACGTACTCGACTCAACAACTTCTTGGCTCAGATAATCGCCGACATTTCATTTGTTCAGCGATTTGCTACCATGGAAAACTACCTTTCGATTTGAGTCATAAGGTTTACACACTTTTGTGACAATCAATTATCGCCCATATTTGAATGTAACCAATCCATTCCCAAAATTACATCAAATTCCCTAGTCTAATCGTAATTAAATCTACCATCATTATATTCCCTTTATCTTCACCCCCTAGCTTCTTGATACGAACCTAACAGAATCACCTCCCTATTCGCAATTTCTATGTTCAAAGGGAAATTAGCTTTTTCTCAGCAATTCTAACCTCTTAGCAAATTCATCGATATAAACGAGCAAGTAGCACTTAATCAAATAATACATAAGCATTAATATCGTTGATTGGGATAATACCGACACCACATCTTTTGATTCAGACAAAGATCGCGCATACCATGTTGAAAGTTTCGTCTGTGGGTTTGTTTGATGTCAGAGGTCCAAAGAATGGCCCAAGTACCTCCACCGCCGCCTCCCTTACTTTCATTGCTTTCTTCCACCTTCCTCGAGGGCATTCACGAGCAAAGTGATCTTCGATCCGCACGTGAAACATACATTCTTCTTAGGTGGGTGCAATTTGAGGCGATGTGACCCTCCCGACCACAGCTTGAAAACATGCACGCTTCCCCATCAAGCACACACACCCTTATGAAACCTCCCGCATGTAGCACATGCTTCAAACTTCCTAAAATCATGGTTACCCTCGCCGGTTTCCAAGAGTCCCATTTCCGCTCCCTTCCTCTTAAAGTTGTTGTTGTTGTTATTGCCATTTCCATTGCCTCCGCTACCATTCTTCACTTCCACCTCATTCTTCTTCTTCTTCTTCTTCTTCTTCTTCGATTGAATTTGAATTTTGTCATCGCTTCGCTTCCACCTTCAGCCGAAAGTACAATTTTCTCCATCATCATCGCAAACGTCTTCAATCGAACAGGAAACCCTCATCAGATACCAGGCTTCACCCTCGTTTCAAACTCTTTGCTTTTACGCCGTCTTCAGGCCGATTCGATATGGCGTAAACCTCGCCAATTCGTTGAACTTCATGGCATACTCAGATATCATTATCATTCCTCGCTTCAGCCCCAAAATCGAACTCTAATCGACTCTTCGAACTCTCTCGGGAAATAGGTCTCAAGAATAACTCCTCGAACCTATCCTGTGTCATCACTCCCGGTCCTTCCCGGTTTTATTGGCTCGCCACCAATAACTAGCTTCGCTTTCAACATGAATGTTGCAAGCAAAGCCTTGCTCATCCCCTACCCTAGCGACTTCAAATATTTTCTATTTCCATAATCCATATCAGGCTTTCAATGTCTGGCTCGACCGGATTCATGGATCCACTAATTCGTGTGGTCCAACCGCCTTTAAATTCCTTAAACGTTGTGCCTTGGTTTTGAGGTTGATTTCAGAACGCCCCGTTAGTAATGTCACTAGTTGTTGGACGGATTATCTTCAACATCGTTATTGTTAGTTCTCTCATTGGTTCTCTCGTCGGGGTGGTTCACGTCTGGGAGGCATTTTTTCGTTAAAACAAAACATCTATTAGACTATTACTCAACTTCTTTAAGTATTTTCTAATTAACTTGCCTCCATAAAAGAAATAACCACATAACACATAACACTTTGAATAAAATAATAACTTTTATTTATTCATCATTACTTGAAAAAAAATATAAAACAATAGCATCACCGCTATTTACATTCCTTCCCGAACTACAAAAGTTACAGTGACAACATCATCATTCTCATATCCCATGGTTACTTAACACTAGGGATTTACACATTATTTAACACTTATTACGTGCATTACATGCACATTTCCTACGATGATCTATTAAGATACTCCGTAGCCTTTTCGACGCTTCTTCTTCCATAACTCTAACATTGTTCGACGATCTAACACGATGATGGCAGAGTCTCGAATCGAATTCGATAACCCATGACCCGATCTTGAGCTCGATTGATCACCAGATTGAATACTTTATCCATCTCTTCCATCTTCTTCATCCTTTTTTGTGTGTCCCTTTATCGCTTCTTCCAATTCGTTGATAAGCTTCCTCAGATGCATCTTCGCCTCGCCTCTTCGTAGCTTCTTCCTTCAAATTTTGTTCTTCGCTTCCACGACCATCTCGATTAGTTGTTCTTTCTCCTTCACCAGATCGCCTTTCTTCAACATTAGTTAGACGCTCATCTCGATCCCGGATATCGTCGTCCCTTCGTGTCATCAGCATTCATTTGTTCAACTACTATCTCCTCGCAACTCCTCAATCTGGTCCCAAGTTCCACGTTATGGTCAGAGACTTCATCATACATACGAGCAACCATCGAGGTTAGTGGAGTCTCTTCCTCCTCGCCCTCGTTATCCTCATCCTCCCCGTGGCAACTCCACGGATCCTCCTCATCCGCTCCACATCATCATCCTCATCTTCAACCATTGTGACCAATGGGGCTGACTCCCGTGGCAGTAGTTGTTCCCAAACAACCTGAATGTCGCGAGGCTCCTCCTCTATAGGCATCTGAGGTCCATCCTCCCTAGCCTGACTGGATTCTCCGACATTAGTCATCCTGACAACAAAGTTTTAAAGTTTTAATTATTAATCATTCTACTCGACACTCACGAGCACATAAGTTATAAACACATAAGCACATAAGTGTGTTATTACTTCTTCCTTAAAACTCGATAAGAGTTATCTTCACTATCTTTTCAAAGGATACTTCCTAAGGCTTTTCCCACACCTAAGGTTCATAACCTAAAGCTTTGATACTAACTTCAGGACACCCCCAAATCTCCTTGATTTCATTACCTCAAGATTTGGTGTTCACGTAATCAAAACATTCATTTATAACTACCCAATCATAAATAAAATTGAATAATAAACCCGCCTATACAGAATTATATAAAATAAAATCTCCAAAGTTATCTAACCTTTACAAACAATCATTCATGCTGAAAAATTTAAAATAAACTTCATTACAATCTTTAAATCAAGGTCCGATAATAAAACTATCAAACTATTACAAGTCTTCAAAAGATTGTTCATCTTTTCCTTTCTCTTTATCGGGTGCTAGGTACGCCACCCTTTCCATCTTTAGTCGTAAGGATTTTACAGCAAGAGTGAGCAAACAAGGCTCACTTGAAATATCAATGAATAAAACTTTTACATTCTTTTGCCCATTCGGGGCTCAATAGAACCGAACAATAAGTTCTATTAACTTTTATACATTCCTTGCCTATTCAGAGGCTTAAAAGAATCAAACATTCCTTGCCCATTCAGGGGCTCAATAGAATTGAACAATAAATTCTATTAACATCTTAAACATTCAACCGAGGGTCTAATGACCACACTAACCTTGTCCACAGTTATAAGTAATCTTTCAACTTTAACTTTACAACATACGACTATAATGACTTCAAGGTACTTAGGGGATCAACCTTCGTACATGTATTGTATACAAACATTTCAAATAAAGTACAAAACTAAGCGTAACCCCTATAAATAGGGTTGTTCATCTCAAGATTTTGAGTACAAGTCCGCCTCAAAGATAGTTTGGTTTGGATACACTTCAAGGTAATTTGAATTCAACCGACATCAACTAAGGATTAGTTGAATAAAAGATAATAACACTATGTTATTGAATAATCATAACCGAATAAACATTTCATTCTAAGTTCATGCTTTAGGATAATCTAATAGCATAACCATTGAATAACACATCATACCTTGCTTTGAATAACATTAAGCTAAGGTTACATCTTAGAATTTAATATCAAGCATGCATAACAACAATAATTGGAACGATAAACCGAGTCAATGTAATAAAGGTACTTGATGCTAATATAACAAGTTTAGAGTTAGGAAAACTTGATAATCATAATAACTATCTCAATTTAAAAAGTGTGGAGATGGGAAGCTTGTATCATCATGAATAACTAGATACAATTAAGTTGCTTAATGGAAATACTTTACTCAATAAAGTATAGAGTATATGAAATTTGCATAATAACTAAGCTTTAGGATTAGAAAACTTGCTCAATGTAAAAAGATAGGATTTAGAATCTTGCCTCACAGCGTAGATTAAACCGTTATAATCCAAATCACAATTATCCTATATATACATATGTTAACATGACATGATTAGTCATAATCAACGCTACATCACGTATGGTTTAAATGTCTAACCATGTAATCAAATCGCATAATCAAATTCTATCTAATAAAACTAATAACAATATTTGTTAATTAGTAATTCCATGTTCACTCATAGTATTAACATACTATAATACCGTAAATACATACTCAACATTTATCATATATCATTCCTTTAAAATATCAGACTTTTGTGCAAGACAAAAGTCATTTCGACTTTTTTTAGTGCGGCGCCTACGCCACAGTTTGAATCAGGTGGTCGCTTGCATGGGCCGATGTATGGCGCTTTCTACGAGACTTATATAGGACTCAAGGTCATGGTAGGTGAAGTCCAACAATGTCTTTCCGATCGCAACGACTTGACGTTTGCACAAGCATGAAGTCCGGGTAAGGCGACTTTTTGGCGCTAAGGCTAAACTTGACTTGACGAGAGCGTGAATTTTGACGACACTGGGCATTAAACTCACATAAACAAAACAAAGAACAGAGCCAAAGCTATCGCCTTAATTTTTAATAACAATTAACACCAATTAACATGTATAATTTCACATAAATCACACATAAACATTATGAAGCATATATATACACATTTTACACAACTAACCAACAATATCGTAAACTTAAATCCTTGAAAAAACCTGCTTTTCTTTGAAACCAAAATTTTAAAACTCCATTGTTGATATCTAAAGTACAAAGTTGAACGTAAATTCCACTGTTATCAACCAAATTTGATTCATTTGAAATACAAGTATACCAACATATAACAAATTAACATGTATAGTTCAATTCCTCGCTTAGCATACATAAATTTTGATATTTCTACAAAAACCTATATTATATATATATATTTCTCTACGTACATAAACCAATTTCTTCCTTTAGCCTATAATAACATACATATATATATATATATATATATATATATATATATATATATATATATATATATATATATATATATATCATAACAATTATAAAACATAGTAATAATAAAAAAAAAATCTATAAACCAGAGACTTACAATTTCACATAAACTATAGGCTATCAAATATATATGATTACATAAACATAGATTAAGGTTATAAACACCTACCTTTTGTTGTTAAGAAATACTTGTTAAACCCTTAGAAAAGCTTGAAGAACTCAGATTTCCTAGAATCTCAACTTTTTTCTCTCTCAACTATCTATGTATTCCTTTCTTTCTTTTAGTAGCCAACTCTAAGGTAAGCCAAATAACAATATACGTATACTAAATAAAAACCAACGTAAGTCTTTTCAATTATTAAAAAAACTGACGCTCACTAATGATTCATATTAAATTAGATAGCTATAAAAATATATATATATATATATATATATATATATTATTTATTAAATTAATAATTTATATTCAAAAGAAAACCAAAAGCCATAAAGCTTTGTTTGGCAAACCATTTAAAAATTAAAGGATTAATATACTTAAACCTTGTTTGGCAAAAAACTAAATTAAAATTACTTTAATTTATTTTAATAACTCTTTATCACATAGTTATTTATCACACTTTATGTAATAACAATTTATTAAATAAATCACTTAATCACATAACTCAATCATTAATTATAACACATTAATTACAATACATAAATAATTAATTTAACAAATTAATTATTTAACAAATAAATAATAATAAACACATCCAATAACTAAATCAACTCAATCAAATTGAAAAATATATTTTTATTCAATAAATAAATTAACATTATCCAATAAATATTTATATAAATCAATAAATATTTATAATTTACTATGAAATAGTGTGATAATAAATGTAAAACTCATTGAGTGTGGAATGTTACATTAAGGTGAAAGCGTGGATAAAGCAGATCACCAAGATATTTGATTTCTTGGGATGCTCTGAGGAGCAAAAGGTTCCCTTTGCCACCTTTATGTTACGAGGAGAGACAGATTACTGGTGGGAATCGGTAAAGCGTACTCAACCTACCGCACTGAAGATGTCATGGGAGAAGTTCCAAGAACTATTCAACGACAAGTACTTTCCCGAAAGTATTCGTCACATAAAAGAGGTAGAGTTCATCAAGTTGGAGCAGAACAATATGACCGTGTCGCAGTACAAAGCTAAGTTTGCCGAGTTGTCCCGATTTGCGTCTCACTTGGTTGACAATGAGGAGAGAATGACGCGGATGTTTCTAAGAGGTTTGAAACCCAAGATACGCCAATATCTAATTTCTCATAAACTGTGTTTGTATTCAGATGTTGTAAATAGGGCTCAGTTATTGGAGCACGATAACGAGTCAACGCAACCAAGAGAAAGCAGCCGGCAAAATGATAATACCAGTGGTAGATGTCATCGAAGCGGTGACAACAAACATGGAGGGAATCAACATGCCAAAAATGGTAACCACTTCGGTGGTAATCATAGCCAAGACAATAAGAGTGGACATTTCAAGAAGAGGAGATTAAACAATGATAGAAAGACGTCAGCACCAGCACCCGTTGTTAAGGAAGGAGAACGGTCACCTATCATATGCTTTAAATGCGGAGGGGAGGGACACATTAGTCCAAATTGCGCGATGCCGTCAAAAGCGTGTGATAATTATGGAAGAGAAGGTCACCTAGCCCGATTTTGTCGTTCACCGAAGACAAGTTCAGCTGAGAAGGAGGCACCAAATGCCGTCCCAGAAAAGTCAAAGCCGGTAGTGCATGGGAGAGCATTTGTCGTGACCTCCCAGAAAGCAAGGAACCCGAACGAGGTCATCACGGGTAAGCTTATCATAAACTCTAGCGAAGTCTATACCTTATTTGATACCGGTTCTACCCATTCTTTTATTTCTCCTACTTGCGCTCAACATTTAAATTTTACTCCGGAGAAATTAGACTTTGACTTATCGGTTGAAACTCCGTTGGGAGAAACCTTCATTACATCCACTATTTATAAGTTTTGTTTGATTCAAATCGGTAACCGCACGTTACCTGTCAATCTTATTTCTTTAAAAATACTTGCATGTGACGTGATTCTAGGGATTGATTGGTTAACTACTCATCATGCTAAAATTGATTATTTTCGTAAGGTTGTTAGCTTTCATATTCCTAATCAACCTACTATGCGAATTCAAGCAACCAAACCATTAAAATCAATCACGGTCATCTCAAGCCATAAAGCTATTCGTTTATTAAAAAATGGATGTCAAGCTTTCTTAGCTCATGTCACAGATTTAAACAAAAATACGTCAGATTTGAATGATATTTCTATTGTTAATAAATTTCCTGACGTATTCCCCGAAGAACTTCCTGGCCTACCCCCGGAGCGTGAAATCGAGTTTGGTATCAATATTGAACCCGATACAAAACCCATTTCCAAAGCCCCATATTGAATGGCTCCTATTGAACTTCAGGAGTTAAAAACCCAACTGTAAGAATTATTAGACATCGGTTTTATTCGACCTAGTACATCTCCTTGGGGTGCTCCTGTTCTATTCGTGACGAAGAAAGATGGAAGTATGCGACTTTGTATCGATTATCGGGAGTTGAATCATGTCGCCATAAAAAATAGATACCCGTTACCTCGCATTGATGACCTGTTTGATCAGTTGCAAGGCACCAAATTCTTTTCAAAGATTGATCTTCATTCCGGATATCATCAGTTGAAGATTAAAACTGATGACATTCCAAAGACTGCTTTCAGAACTCGGTACAAGCATTATGAATTCCTAGTCATGTCTTTTGGATTGACTAATGCTCCTGCTGCCTTCATGGACATGATGAACCGAGTATTCAAGGAATATTTGGATCACTTTGAGGTCGTCTCTATTGATGACATCCTCATATACTCCAAAACCCGTGAAGACCATGAGGAACACTTGAGGCTGATACTCCAAAAGCTTTGTGAAAATAAGCTATATGCCAAGTTGAAGAAATGCGAGTTCTGGCTTGAAGAAGTTGTATTCCTTGGGCACGTAATATCAAATCATGGAATATCTGTTGACCCGGCAAAGATTGAAGCAATTCAAAGCTGGGAGCAACCTAAGTCAGTGACCGAAGTACGTAGCTTTCTCGGCTTAGCTGGTTATTATTGGAGATTCGTAGAAGGGTTTTCTCGAATCGCTACTCCATTAACTCAGCTGACTCGAAAAGATACAAAGTTTGGTTGGAGCGAGGAATGTGAGAAGAGTTTTCAAGAACTCAAGAGAAGACTCATTTCAAAGACCGCTCGATAATACCATCCGCCTTGAGGATTTGTCATCTCATGTGATGCTTCAGGCAAAGGGTTAGAATGTGTCCTCATGCAACATGGGAAAGTCATAGCCTATGCCTCACGACAACTCAAAGAATATGAGAGGAATTATCCTACTCATGATCTAGAGTTAGCGTGATGCATTTTTTGCACTTAAGATTTGGAGGCATTACCTGTATGGAGAGAAGATGGAGATCTATACGGATCATAAAAGCCTCAAATATTTCTTCACTAAAAAAGAACTCAACATGCGGCAACGACGATGGCTTGAGTTGTTGAAAGATTATAATCATACCATTCAATACTATCCTGGAAAAACGAACGTAGTAGCTGATGCATTGAGTAGAAGATCATATGCAGGTATGAGTGCATTATTGTCAACGCAAAGGCCCATTTTATATGACTTACAAAGGATGGAGATAGAGTTAAAGACTCCAAGGACCCATGTGATGATGGCGAATATACGAGTAGAACCGACTTTAATCGATAAAGTTAAAGCTGCTCAAGCTACAGACCTGGAGCGGATGCGTATGAGGAAGAAATTACAAGAAGGTGCTATTACGGAAGCAAGAATCGATGAAGAAGGAATACTTCGAGTTAACTCCAGACTTTGTGTTCCTAACAACCCTGATTTAAAGTATAAAATCTTGATGGAGGCGCACAACACACCGTTTGCAATCCATCCTGGGAGTACCAAAATGTATCGTGATCTTCGACATACATTTTGGTGGAGCAATATGAAGAGAGAGATCACGGAGTTTATCTCAAGGTGTCTAACTTGTCAACGAGCCAAGGCGGAGCATCAAGTGCCAAAAGGTCCATTACAACCACTTGAAATTCCAGAATGGAAGTGGGAGTACATTACCATGGATTTCGTTACTGGTCTTCCCAAGGTTTCTCAAGGCATAGATACGATTTGGGTCATTGTTGATAGATTGACCAAGTCTGCTCATTTCTTACCTATACGAGAAACTTATACACTTGAACGTCTTGCTCGTATGTACATAAACGAGATTGTAAGATTGTATGGTATGCCAGTATCCATAGTTTCTGATCGAGACCCAAGATTCACTTCACTATTTTGGGTTAGTTTGTAAAAAGCTATGGGCACGGATTTATGATTTAGCTCAGCATATCATCCTCAAACGGACGGGCAGTCGGAAAGGACTATTCAAACTCTTAAAGATTTATTAAGACTCTGTGTCCTTGACTTCAAGGGAAGTTGGGACAAGTTCTTACCATTGGTGGAGTTTTCCTACAACAACAGTTATCAAACAAGTATTGGCATGGCTCCATTTGAGGCGTTGTATGGAAGAAAGTGTCATTCTCCAGTATGCTGGGATGAGGTGGGTGAAGCAACGTTGTTGGGACCAGAGTTGGTACGTATGACTACGAAAAAGATTCAAACGATCCGACAACGTATAAAAACCTCACAAGATCGACAAAAGAGTTATGCTGATCTTCATCGAAAGGACGTGGAATTCGATATTGGAGATCATGTGTTGTTACGTGTTGCTCCATGGAAGGGAGTTACGAGATTTAGAAAGAGAGGAAAGCTCAATCCTCGATTCATTGGCCCATTTTTAATCCTCGATCGAGTAGGAACTGTGGCCTATAGACTCGCCTTATCGCCAAGTATGTCTCGTGTTCATAACGTTTTTCGCATATATATGTTACGTAAATATGTGAAAGACCCGAACCACATTGTTGAATTAGAACCGGACGTACCAGGTACGTACCCTAATTTCGAGGATGAAATTTCATAAGAAGGGGAGGTTGTAAGACCCCAACTTTATGAATAAAGATTAAATTCTCTCGAAATATATTTTTGAATATTATGGTGTGGATATAATATAATGTTATAGTTGTGGGTATTATTTACAAATTTTGCAAAGTAAGCAAGTGGTTATATAATATTCGATTGGTCGGGGAATATTCATTTTAACAGGGAATATTCGTACGACGGCACAATCATTGGTGGACCCCACAACGGAAGTATTATCGTAGTTAGAAAATGACAGAATTATCTTTTTATAAAAATAACGGCGAAAGTGTTACCGTTAAAACTGTTGAACTACCAGGTAGTAAAAGTACGATGAATCTGGCGTGGTTGCATAAGAGCATTACGGTATTGATTATTGATGCTTATGTGAGAAGTCACTCGCTTATACTCAATTATTACTACAAAGAATTGTTACATCATATCTCTCATATTATTGATTCGATTATTGTCACAAGATCATCTGCATTATATGATATATTATTCAATCAATAATTGAGACGACAAAGTTATTCATATTATTAAATTGCAATATTTACAATGTTTAGAAGTTCTGTTAAGGAGAGGTTTGGTTACCTAATTGCGCGCCAATAAGGATAAATCCTTATCGAAAAGCCCCCTCTTTCCTGGGAACGACCTGGTTGTTAAATATTGTGAGTTATAATATTAATGATGAATAAGTTCGTGTTGATTAAAGATGAATTTGATAGTTCCGTTGTGTTGGGATTATTAGTATTAATGGAAATCAACATCTATTCCGATGATAATTGATGTCTGGGGGTTATATTGATAAATCGGGTAATTTATCGGATAAATGAGCAATTAATTGCTACTAATTCAAATGTTTATATAACTATTTGTTCACATGTGTGTACTATTGAATCACATTCTTATACTATTAGGGGAGTTGGTGCAAGATTGATAATACTTGCATGACTAAGTTAAAAATGGAGGTATAAATGGAGGTACTATACTGTAATTCGTATTTTTCACATGATTATACTATTGATTCACATGATTGAACTATTGATTCACATTATTTACTATTAGGGGAGGTGGTACAAATTTGATAATACTTGCAGGACTAAATTAAAAATGAAAGAAAAGTTGGAGGTATTGTACTGTAATATTTCGAGCCCCAAAACCTGTAATTATCGAAACTATATTTTCCTATAAATAGAAGCTCATTCTTTCTTCATTTCTCACCAATTCACAAAAGCTTTAGAGCAATTATTATAGAGAGAAATTATAGTGAGAAAGAAGAAAAGAAGTCTGCTACCTCACTATTCCAGTATCCAATTTTTTTCTACGGTAAGGGGTATTATTTCTTTTGTATTCATGAAGAGAACTTATGTTATTCCATTCTTTATTATTCTATTGGAATAACCTGTATACGCGGACTACCCTATACTTGGTGAAATTCTTCTATTATTCCATTCTTTATCATTCTGTTGGAACATCCTGTCTGTGCTTTACGCATGACCTGGTTCCATTATTTATCATTCTGTTGGAACATCATGTTTGTGATTTACGCATGACCTAGTTCCGTTAATTATTATTATGTTGGAATATCCTGTATGTGCGTTTACGCATGACCTGGTTCCGTTATTTATTATTCTGTTGGAATAATCTGTCTCTGTGCGGTTTATCGCATGTCTGGTGATTTCTTTTGTTATTCCATTCATTATAATACTCAGTTGGTTAAATTTTTGGCTTTTATACTCCATGAAATTGGTGGAATATCCTTGATATTTGCGCTTCATCCAGTATCTTTTTATGGAAATATTCTTCTGAGCATTCTTGAGTTTTATCCCACAAAGCAGTATCATGTTGACAATTTGAACATTATTGGTTCCTGGACAAATTAATTCTTGAACTTGTTTTATTGAATTCTTATATCATTGTCATCATCCTCATGTTTATAATATGTTGAATGTCATCTGTGACCTATAGTGCATAGATGGACTTGGTATGATTATGACCAGGGATTATTCGGTATAATCATGACTGTAATGTTACAAATGATGTGGTAAAAGTCCTCCTAGGCCGTAGTGCATTGATGGACAGTTGTTGGCATGATTATGACCATTGATGAATACACGAATATCCTTGGCCCGTAGTGCATGGAAAATTTGTGGTTGTGATACTAATGAATATCCTTGGCCGAAGTGCAGGGATGATGTGGTTTATTTATTAAGCTGAGTCTCAACGATAAAAGTGATGAAAAACCTTTTAAATCATAGAAGATAGTAGACTTTATTCTCTTTTTGACTCTTCTAATGGATTGCTTATTCCGCTACAGTTAAACTTGATGTTTGTTATATTTTATCAGTTTAACACTGTTGAAGGCTAATGATAAATTATTCTGCATTATCTTAGACATAATATTTCTTACTGGGCTTGTTAAGCTCACCTTTTTGCTTTCATTATTCTCTTTAGGAAATGAGAACGTAGCTGGGACTAGTCGGGGAACGGAGTGACAGTCCAGATGATAGCATTAGTAGTCATCACTATTCTATGAAATAGTGTGATAATAAATGTAATGAGGACTCCATTGAGTGTGGATATTGTATAGATGATAATATTTATATTAAAACTCATAGCTTATGTTTTGTTGTATTTTACACGACAGTGGTATTATTAAGTTGTATTTTAATTTTATACCATGTATTTGGTGACTCAAGATGGGTGATGTATATCTATTTTGGGGGCGTCACACCATGTCACCATCAAGAATAGGTATCAGTTACCTCGCATTGATGACCTGTTTGACCAGTTGCAAGGATCACAAATCTTTTAAAAGATTGATCTTCGTTTTGGATATCATCAGCTGAAGGTTAAAACTGAGGATATTCCAAAGACTGCCTTCAGAACTCGGTACGGGCATTATGAATTCTTAGTCATTTCTTTTGGATTGACTAATGCTCTTGCTGCCTTCATGGATATGATGAACCGTGTATTCAAGGAATATTTGGATCACTTTGTGGTCGTCTTTATTGATGACATCCTCATATATTCTAAAAGTCGTGAAGATCATGAGCAACACTTGAATCTGATACTCCAAAAGCTTCGTGAAGACAAGCTTTATGCCAAGCTGAAGAAATGCGAGTTCTGGCTTGAGGAAGTAGCATTCCTTGGGCACGTAGAATCAAGTCATGGAATATCTGTTGACCCGGCAAAGATTGAAGCTATTCAATACTGGGAGCAACCTAAATCAGTGACCGAAGTACGTAGCTTTCTCGGATTAGCTGGTTATTATTGGAGATTCGTGGAAGGGTTTTCTCGAATCGCTACTCCATTAACTCAACTGACTCGGAAAGATATAAAATTCGGTTGGAGCGTGAAATGTGAGAAGAGTTTTCAAGAACTCAAGAGGAGACTCATTTCAAGACTGTTCGACAATACCATCCAGCTCGGAGGATTTGTCATCTCTGATGATGCATCGAGCAAAGGGTTAAGATGTGTTCTCATGCAACATAGAAAAGTCATGCCTTTATGCCTCTCAGCAACTCAAAGAATATGAGAGGAATTATCCTACTCATGATCTAGAGTTGGCAGCTGTTGTCTTTGCACTTAAAATTTGGAGACATTACTTGTATGGGGAGAAAGTGAAGATCTTTATGGATCATAAAAGCCTCAAATATTTCTTCACCCAAAAGGAACTCAACATGCGGCAACGAAGTTGGCTTGAACTGTTAAAAGATTATGATCATACCATTCAATACAATCCTGGTAAAGTGAACGTAGTAGCTAACACATTGATTAGAAGATCATATGCGGGTACGAGTGCGATATTGTCAACGCAAAGGCCCATTTTATATGACTTGCAAAGGATGGAGATAGAGTTAAAGACTCTAGGGATAAACATGATAATGGCGAATATACAAGTAGAACCAACTTTAATTAATAAAGTTAAAGCTGCTCAAGCTATAGACCTGGAACTGATGCGTATGAGGAAGAAAGTGCAAGAAGGTACTATGCCGGAAGCAAGAATCGATGAGGAAGGAATACTTCGAGTCAACTCCAGACTTTGTGTTCCTAACGACCCTGATTTAAAGTATAAAATCATAATAGAGGCGTACAATACACCGTTTGCAATCCATCCTGGGAGTACCAAAATGTATCATGATCTTCGACATACATTTTGGTGGAGCAATATGAAGAGAGAGATCGCGGAGTTTATCTCAAGGTGCCTAACTTGTCAACGAGCCAAGGCAGAGCATCAAGTACCCAAAGGTCCATTGCAACCACTTGAAATTCTAAAATGGAAGTGGGAGCACATTACCATGGATTTCGTTACCGGTCTTCCCAAGGTTTTAGGCATAGATGCGATTTGGGTCGTTATTGATAGATTGACCAAGTCAGCTCATTTCTTACCTATAGGAGAAACTTATACACTTGAACGTCTTGCTCGTATGTACATAAATGAGATTGTAAAGACTGCATGGTATGCCAGTATCCATAGTTTCTGATCGAGACCCAAGATTCACTTCACAATTTTGGGTTAGTTTGCGTAAAGCTATGGGCGCAGATTTCTGATTTAGTTTCGGCATATCATCCTCGCGGAGATGACGGGCGGTTGGAGAGGACTATTCAAACTCTTGAAGATATATTAAGACTACGTGTCATTGACTTGAGGAAGTTGGGACAAGTTTTTACCATTGGTGGAGTTTTCCTACAACAACAGTTATCAAGCAAGTATTGACATGGCTCCATTCGAGGCGTTGTATGGAAGAAAGTGTCGTTCTTTAGTATGCTGGGATGAGGTGGGTGAAGCAACGTTTTTGGGACCGGAGTTGGTACGTATGACTACGGAAAAGATTCAAACGATCCGACAACGTATAAAAACCTCACAAGATCGACAAAAGAGTTATTCTGATCTTCATCGAAAGGACGTAGAATTCGATATTGGAGATCATGTGTTGTTACATGTTGCTCCATGGAAAGGAGTTACGAGATTTGGAAAGAGAGGAAAGCTCAATCCTCGATTCATTTGCCAATTTTTAATCCTCGATCGAGTAGGAACTGTGGCCTATAGACTCGCTTTACCGCCAAGTATGTCTCATGTTCATAACCTTTTTTACATATCTATGTTACGTAAATATGTGAAAAACCCGCACCACATTATTGAGTTAGAACCGGATGAAATAGCGGAAGATTTAACGTATTAAGAGGTTCCTGTTAAAACCTTGGATAAAAAGGAGCATATTTTACGCTCCATGGTTATACCTCAAGTCAAAGTTTTGTGGAGAAACCACGATGTTGAGGAAATAACCTGGGAGTTAGAATCTGAAATAAAATCAAGGTATCCTTACCTCTTCGACATACCAGGTACGTACCCTAATTTCAAGGGCTAAATTTCATAAGAAGGGGAGGTTATAAGACCCCAACTTTTATGAATAAAGATGAATTTTCTATAAATATCATTTTTGAATATTAAGGTCTGAATTTGTTATAATGTTATAGTTGTGGGTAATATTTATAAATTTTGCAAAGTAAGCAAGTTGTTATATAATATTCGATTGGTCGGGGAATATTCGTTTTAACAGGGAATATTCGTACAACGGCACGATCATTGGTGGACCCCACAACAGAATTATTGTCGGAGTTAGAAAACGACAAAATTATCTTTTTATAAAAATAACAGCGAAAGTTTTACCGTTAATTGTTGAAACACCCGGTGTTAAAGAAACTGATGTCTGGCGTGGTTGCATAGTAGTAACTGCGGTATTGATTATTGATGCTTACGTGAGAAGTCACTCAGTTTTGTTCAATTATTGCTATCAGTAATTCACGACAAGTATCTCGCGTTATTTGATTTAATTATTGTCAATATTTATATATTATTAAATCAATAATTGAGACGACAAATTTATTAATATTATTATTTGCAATATTAACGATGTCAGAAGTTACATGGGGAGAGGTTTGGTCACCTAATCTTGGCGCTATAGGAGAAATCCTTATTGGAAAGCCCTCTTTCACAGGAACGAATTTGGTCGATTAATATTGTGAATTATAATAATGATGATAAATGTTGTCAAAACTATTAAGATGATTTTTATGAAGTTTTGCTTATTTTATGGACCACCCCCATTTACCCATTTTTCAAAATAATCGATAAAAATTTCTTAAAAAGTGGGCCCACATGTGGGGCCCACGAAAAAAAAATGGGGGGGGGGGAATCTGGGTTTTCAAGAGTTATTTGTCCCTTCGGTTTTCCAAGAGTTATTTGTCTCGTCGGTGTTCCAAGTGTTTATTTCCCCTTCGCAAATAGTTGTTGTCTCTTCAATATTACCAGGAGTCATTTTGACCATTCGTTAAGACCAAGAGCTACTTTCAGTTCTTCTATAAATAAAAGCTCATTCCTTCATTATTTCTTATGAATTCACTGAAACTCTAGAGAGAGAAACTATAGAGAGAAAGAAGAAAAGTATTATGCTACTTCACTACTCCAGTATTCAGTTTTTCTAAGGTAAGGCGTATTATTCTTTTGTATTCATGAAGAGAGTTATTTTCTTTCAATACTCGTAAGGGTTGTTATTCCATTCTTTATTATTCTATTAGAATAACTTTATGCATGCGATTCTATCGCATGCCGGTGAATTCTGTTGTTATTTCATTCTTTATTATTAGGTTGGAATATATCGTATGCTGTCAATATAATTACGCATGACACGGTTCCATTCTTTATTATTCTGTTAGAATATCCACTTTGTCTTGAATTACGCATGACTTGGTTCCATTCTTTATTATTACGTTGGAATAACTCGCTGTCTGCTGATTACGCACGCTGGTGAATTCTTCGTTATTCCATTCTTTATTATTCGCCTTTGGAATAATGCATCTACGTGGATTACCGCATGGCGGCAAAAAATCCATTCGGTTTCATATATTCTATTATACTCAATTGGTTAAAGTTTTGGCTTCTATACTCCATGAAATTAGTGGAATATCCTTGATATTTGCGCTTCATCCAGTATCTTTTCATGAAAATATTCTTCTGAGCATTTTTGAATTTTACTCCACAAAATAGTATCATGTTGACAATTTGGACGTTGTTGATTTCTGGATAAATTAAATTATAAATCTTTAAAAATTTATCATTGAACTTGTTTTATTGAATTCTTATATCATTGTCATCATCCTCATGTTTATAATATGTTGAAAGTCATCGTGGCATTCAGAAGTGCATAGATGGACTTGGTATGATTATGACCAGGGATTATTCGGTATAATCATGACCTTAATGTTACAAATAATGTGGTAAAAATCCTCATTGGCCATAGTGCATTGATGGACAGTTGTTGGCATGATCATGACCATTGATGAATATACGAATATCCTTGGCCCGTAGTGCATGGATAATTTGTGGTCGTGATACTAATGAATATCCTTGGCCGTAGTGCAGGGATGATGTGGATTATTTATTAAGCTGAGTCTCAGCGATAAAAGTCATGAAAAACTTTTTAAATCATAGAAGATAGTAGATTTTATTCTCTACTTGACTCTTCTAATGGATTACTTGTTCATTGCAGAGTTAAACTTGATGTTTGTTATATTTTATCGCTTAATAAACGTTGAAGGCTAACGATAAATTATTCTCGCATTATCTTAGTGATAATATTTCTTCTTTGCGCTTAGTTGAGCTCACCCTTTCTTTCACCGTGTTCTTCTTGAAATGAGAATATAAGCGGGACGAGTCTGGGAAGCGGATTGATTTGTCCAGATGGTTGGTTTAGTAGTCCTCACTATTCTATAAAATAGTGTGATAATAAATATAATGAGGACTCCATTGAGTGTGGATATTGTCTAGATGACAATATTTGTATTAAAACTCATAACATATGTTTTGTCGTATTTTACACGACAGTTGTATAATTAAGTTTTTATTTGTATTTTGTACCTTGTATTTGGCGACTCAAGATGGGTGATGTATACTTATTTTGGGGGCGTCACAGTGTGATTGTTAAATAGTATCCGTAATTAACAACCGATTGCTATGGATGAGTTTTCTTAAATGATACTTTATATACAGTTATATATATATAATCGCAAAATATAATAGTTAAAGTATGAACATATTATATAACTTAAAAACTTATCTCAACAAGCTTTTGACCAATTTCTCTTCTTTTAAGGATTGAAAACAATTTTGATATGAAGAGATTTATTTAAGACTAAAAAAGTAGGCAGGGAGTGTAGACATATCAAGCTTAAAAGATTTTATCAATTGAGTTATTTTGAAGAGAACGATAAGCCTTATATTTATAGGCAAAATAGAAGGTCTCAAAGGGTATTAATTTTTGTCCAAAGAAATTCAAACGGCTAAGTTAAAATTTGCCAAGCATATTCGGCCAAGACAGATTAGGCATGATTTGAATTTCAAATTTTGTCTCTAAAATAATTTTCTCATTTAAAATATTTTTACATGTTTGGCTCATAAAAAGTGAATCTCATTCTTCACATATTGTCCTCTCCTCCGCTACTCGCTTACTATCTACTTCGTAAAGAATCTCATGTTGTCCAAAATGCCAAAACGGTAAGAAGAAGATTCGCCCTATAAAAAGTTTAAAAATAAATAGATGTAACTCTTACTGTTCTGAAATTTTTTTATGACTATTTGGTTACCCACAAAAACTAAAATGATTACCTTTGTATGAATGATTGGCTACCAACTGCATCACATTCAAACTAAATTGGTAACTTAATAAAACTGAATTGGTTACCTTGGTTTGAAGGTTTGACAACGTCATCTTCCTCCTCCCCTTTCACCGGTGAGACAGAGCGAGAGTCAACCACAAAATGGTCGATGGGATGGAGATCAGGAGGTGGATATTGATTTTTCACAATTTCTTCATATCCAAAAATTTCAATTTCAATTTCATGTCTTAAGGAAAATAAGAACGCTGCATAGAAAAGAGAGAGATAAGAGAGTGATGTGTAATGTAATATTGATAATCAAACATTCGTACTAAAGTAACCAAACTTTTATACCAAAAAGAATTAAACATTTATACCAAAAGTAACTAATCTACCTCCACACCGTAGTATGAATTAGTTTTTTTTAGTCGAAAGTTTTAAGAACCAACGCGTGAAAGTTTGGCTACCAAAATTGCATCACATTCAAAATAAATTAGTAACTTAATAAAAGCTGAATTAGTTACTTTTGGTATGAATGGTTTGGCTAACCTAATAACATTTGAATTACATTACGCTTGGTATGAATATTTAACTACCAATTGCATCTATGAAAAAACTTGGTGTGGATGTGGATTGTTACTTTTTGTATGAAGGTTTTATTACCTTTGGTATGAATGTTTTATTACCTTGGTTTGAAGGTTTGATTACCAACTTATTTATGAAAAAAAATTGAAGGTGTGGAGATGGATTGATTCTTTGGTATAATAATTTAGATTCTTTTGGTATGAAAATTTGATTCTACATTAACGCACTATGAAAACACATACCATTGCTTTCTATAAAATTAAAAATTACCTACTTATTTTAGCGGCCATCAAATAGAAAAGGCGACTGCTGTCACTAGAAAAATGTACACATTTGAGAGAGAAAGATAAAGAGCAGTAGTCATGTAATCACAGAGAATATCACTATCTGTCTATCTCTACGAAGAATTATGACCAACCGAAAACGTAGTCAAGAACGTAAACCAGTGCTAACGAGAGCGTGTATAGCAGGAAAGCTAATGAAGCTGTCCAAAAAGGGAAGGTAGTGCGGATGCTGCCTAACACACCCATTACAAAGCAAACAATAAGGATAACCAAAACTTCAGAAGAGAAGTCCCATACCAACCCTCTGCTATAAACAAGGGCTAAGAAGACTGATAGACACAGAGTATTGTTCATGGTTACCGCTCCATACAACTGTAGAAATGTGGAAGGAGAAAAAAAAGAAGACACGATGACGATTATTAGTTCGCTGCAAAGTAAACCAACTTTCATGTTCGTATAAGTGAAAAAATATGCAAATAAAACTGAGATATTATCAATGAATGAGATCAAAGAGAGAGAAAATAATAATTAACTGGAAGAGATAAAAGAGAGAAACAGGAACAGAGATAAAAAATGGGTCTGATGTGTTTGAATAAGAAAATAATAATTAACGGAAAGCGTCAGATAATCGTGGGTCACGATTAAAGGATACTGATTTGCCATGTCAGCCCACCAATACTAATCCTCTAAATTAAGGAATCCTAATTGCACTAATATTGTAAATAAATTTAGGAAAGTGTATTATTTTTATAATTATTTTATGGATGCACCATTATTGTAATTATTTTAAAAAATGTACTAAAATATGTAATTAATCCTTATATTTATAGGCAAAATAGAAGGTCTCAAGGGTATTAATTTTTGTCCAAAGAAATTCGAACGGCTAAGTTAAAATTTGCCAAGCATATTCGGCCAAGAGAGAATAGGCATGATTTGAATTTCAAATTTTGTCTCTAAAATACTTTTCTCATTTAAAATATTTTTACATGTTTGGCTCATAAAAAGTGAAGTATATTCGGCCAAATGAGTACTATTGGGCAAGTTTCGAATTTTATTTTTGGCATTTAAATACTTTTCTCATTTTTCACACGTTTTGTTCTAGAATAATGCTTAGAAAAGGTGAGGGAAGTGATTAAATTAATCATTTTGGCTCCATGATTCTATTGCCCTTTAGTTAAAACTTTCTTTATCGATCCCCTAGGGTTTTTTTTTTAATATTATGGAGCACTGGATAAAGGTTTTAACCAACTAAGCATAGCCTAAAAAGTTGTTTGTCTTACATATATGGAAAAATATTTAGTAAGTATATTTTTGAAATTTATTAGAAGCTTGATACTCCTTCACACTTGATATTAATTACCAATTAAGGTCATTGATAAAATAATTCAATTCAAGCGAGAAACAATTTTTTGGTCACTGTTTCTTAAAATAAGTAATTAAAATATATAAAATAAACCTGAGATACTAATTTAAATATTTTTCATTTAACCTAACACTCTGTTTCTGAGTTTAAACAGAAAAGAAAAGAATAGAAAACTTAATTAGAACAGAAAATAAAATAATAGAAAACTTGAAGTTTTCATTTGTGTTGTTTCTGAGTTTTTAATAGAAAAGAATAGAAAAATTAAAAAATTTCTTTTCTTGTGTTTTTTAGTTTTAATGAAAAGAAAAGAAAAATATTATTTTTACAAATTTACCCTTATATTAACACATAAAATTGTTAGATATTTATTCAACCAGATAACACAATATACATATATAGACAAATATATGTGTGAGTTGAAGAGAGATTGCTAAGAGCAAATTGGGGACTATATTTAGGCATGAGTTTTACCGAAATAGGAGACAGATATGGCCGGAAAGTTACCGAAGAGGGGGAGATCACTATACCAAAAATGACCTCTAGTGAAGGACAAATCCTTCACTATAGGCCCTATATCACTCACAAGTGATTTATTGCGAAAAAATATTTTTTTCTTTGAGTCTTTCGCGATTAGACCTCTCTCGCCATGATTGGGTATCTTTTGCTAAGTATTAACTAAATATCTTTTGTGAATGATATATTGTGAATAACTTATTCCTTCACAAATTGTATTTAGTAATGGAATATTGTTATTTAGTGAAAGATTAGTTTCCTTCACAAATAATATTTTAAGAAGGACTATTTGAAATTAGTGAATAACTTTATTCCCTCACAAATAATATATTGTGATGAACAAATTTATTTAACGAGAGAAAATTTTTCTTCACTAATTATAAATTGAGAATGTATCTTCAAATTAGTGAGGGAAATAATCCTTCATTGATGACTAACTAATTAACTAAAAAAGATTTAGTGAGGAAAATAATCCTTCATTAAAATCCATTTCTCAAGTAAAATCCTTCACAAATTATAAATTTGTAAGAAAAAATTAATTGATAAATAATCAAAATTCATTGCAAAAAAAAAAAAAATTAATTGATATATAATCAAAATTCATTGCAAATTATAATTTAATTTTAAATCACTAATTTCATATTTTTATTATTATTATTATTATTATTAAATGCTATAATAAATATTAAATTTAATATTTTAAATTAATATAAATGTCATACTTGTTTCAAACTAATTGATAAACTGCATAAAGAGCCAAAAAGTAAAACTAATACTCCATATATAAATAGATAATGCTCAAGTCACGATAAGTACAGAATTTGTTATTGTATCTTGATCTCCCAAAGATCATAGTACTTACAATATTTAATAACTAACATAAGAAAATTGAAAAAATAACGAACTAGAAGGAATGAAGTGTACATCATGTTAGGTCCACTTCATCATCATTTTCTTCAAGAAAATCAAGGTTGGGCCTGTAAAGTTCCTCCTGCAAAAGAAACACCAAAATTCAATTTCAACAATATAAGGAATAAGAAAAAATAAACTTGGTGAACTTAAATTAATAGATAGAGAGAGATTAATGAAGGACAAAGACAAAAATATAGTTATTAGTAAATACCTCAAGTGAATCATAGTTGGTAAATGTTTGAAGGAAGTTAGTAAACTTCTTCTCTACCAATTTAGTTACATGTTCAGTAATATCTATACCAATAGATGATTGTGGTGTACTATCATTGGTAGAAGCATCATCCATAGACTTTATACCCAATCGACGGAGGACAATCTTGTCAATCATATTCTCCAATTCCTTAGAATCAGTAGATTGTTGCGGTGAAGAATAACCTATACTCGGCGACATTATAGGAGGAGTACTGAGCACGTCTTGTGCGCGATATCCTGGAAAACCAAGTATCCTATTTTTTTTAATCCCACCAGATTTCGCAATCCAAATAGCCAAGTCATCTTCCTTTGGTGTACCGTCCTCTGCAGGACCGCCAACCTCAGTACCATATTCTGTCTAAAATCCAAAACATGTACAAAAGTTAAATACGTACATTAAATACATTTGCAAGTCACAAAAATGCACATCAATTATAAGGTATGTGTGGATGAGTTTATGGCATGCATGCACAAAAGTAGTATCTCAATCTGCATCTATTTTTACATAAACATAATCTTATTATCTGATCCATATTGGAAAATGTTGAGAAATATTTGAGACATTCTATCTTAATTTTTTTCATTCTCTTAAGTGGTAGGATAATGTATTATAGGAATTAACTCGATCCGTGTTCTTCCAGCCATATGGTTCTCTGAATTCTGAAATATCTCTCTCAATCTCTCAAATACTGATTTTAGAATATAACTAGTTATGTAGCGTTCAAAGTCAGAAATTTCAGCAAATATCTCTCTCAATCTCTCAAATACCTCCAGTTAACTAAATATTGCAACAATCTTGCAAGGTGTTCCAAGATACATTTCAAATACAGAAATAATTTTTATTGAACAAGTGCAGTTTTGCATAAGGGTTTTTGTTTTATGTATCAAATGTGCTCTCTCTCCCGCTTATTTTAACAAAGATAAATTTTTAAGCAACAAGAAGTCGATCATACTATTACACATCCCTACCCTTCTTCTCCAAATTCCCTAAAAGATTTGAATGAATGAAAATCAAAATCATCATATCATATCGAAGTTAATAAAAAAGTAATCATTGATTTGAATGAAAAACAAAATCATGAAATCTTATAATCTATATCGGGAAGCTAATAAAAAAGGACTTTCTCGCAATCTCCTTAGCACGAGAGTTTATATAAACTCCATTACCCTGTTCCTTCTTGTGGGTCCTATCCCATACCTCTATCAAAGTTGGAGCTCTTTTATTAGCCATTGTCAAATCCATCATATGCTTGGAAAATGGTGCAAAATCACCAGTGTGACCTACTGTCAATTTTGCTCGATTCTTTTTCGACGCTGCACTCCTTAATTTCCAAGCTTGCTCCTTCCACACATCAATCATCTCTGTCCACACTTGTTGCGAAAGCCAACTGGAATTATATGGTTTCAAGGCATCACACATCTCATCTGTATGGGCCTTCTTATGAGCTTCACGCCTTGCAACGCTTAACCATTTTGAATAAAGTCTTTTATAATGGTTACGAAAAACCTCCTTCACTTTCTCATTTTCTCCTTCGCGAAACCGAAAGCAAGCCTGAGAAAGTATTGAAGAAAAGAAATAAAGCAATAAATATTAATGTTATAACTTGATTAATTATAATAACAATATGATAAAGTTGTTAGCTTAAACACTGCCATTTGAGCCATGGACTAGAACATAAAAAATCCTCCACAACCCAAGAACATGGATTAACAAGCATGAGGACACTTTTTTATCAGTTAGTATCTAATGCTTATCAAAAATGGAACAAACCAACAGAAATTAACCCCCAAAAATGAGAAATCAATTTGGTATTATTACAAAAGCTGTAGATTGATTAGGTCAACTTGGACTGGATACGTGATACTAAGTTGTCAAATAGCTTAACCACTAATCTTAAAATGATATAATCTTTTAAAGTTCTAATGTTATCCCAGTGGCCTATTAAGCTTTGGCTCCTTGGTTCAGTCACTGATTTTAACAGAGTGGGCAAAGGGGTCGTCAAGCTAGAATTTCTTAGCCTTAGTGTAGCTAGATTCTTCATACGTCTTTGTGATAACCATCTTTCACACGACGACAAGCAGCTTCTTACCCTTCAATCCAGCCCTTAATTGGTTATAATTTTTAAGCTTTGCAACACAAGTTAATCATTAACTCGACAGTAGTATAATCTAGGCATGATGTCACCTACTAACAATTATGTCAAGCTCCTGTCCTAAACCTTCACAGCTGCCTAAAAATAGTGTGCTCAAGAACTTGGCATAATAACCATTTCACATTTGCTTTTGTAGCTAAGACTTCTATTTAGTGTGCTTTATATGTTTCAATTTTTCATCTCTTGCACTACAAAACTCAATTCTCAGCCTTATGTTGGCTTAATAATTGATTTTGTTAAGGCAGTCCACTTGGGACTTTTGTCGAGCACATGGTGTGCATAGTTTCAAATTACAAGTGTCATGGATATTTGCTTGTTCTATAACTCCATTAAGCCACCTTATAACACCACAACCAACCTATCTCCTTGTGCCTAAACCAAGCATTAACAAAATTTAGCAAGAGTTGGTAATGCCTGTCAGTTATAGCACAACCATAGCATGGCAGTCACTTAAGCCTTTAGTAGTAGCATGACTCAAAACAGAAAACAGATCCTCAATCATTTAATCATAAGGGTTATATAATTATGTACTGGTTATATACTCTATATTCAGTATATAACAATATCACAATGGCATAACAGTAAATTAAATGCTACAACAGTTTATACCTATAGCAACTCAAAAAAAATCATATAGCAGTCCCTAATGTCTATACCAGCCCTTTTAGGCAAGGTTCAGTGCTAAGCCATCAAAACAGTCCTTATAATACAATGACAGTTTGTAAAGCAACACATATAGTGCTAGCAGTCAGTCAACACATATAGTGCTAGCAGTCAGTCAACATAGCAATATAGCATAGTAGTGAATTTTAATACTACAACAGTAAGTAAAGCAACACATAACAGTTCATATAATGCAATAACAGTTAGTATAACAACTAAAGTCTTTCTAGCAGTTATTTATGCTCATTCCAGCCACAACAACAAGTATATTGTCATAGTCTATTAAGTATACCAGTTCTGGGCATGATAATATAATTTACAATCATAAATTATAACCAACCATTTTGGAAATGCTATGTTAGATTTATACCTATAAAGAACTCAAAAAAATCATATAGCAGTCCCTAATGTCTATACCAGCCCTTTTAGGCAAGGTTCAGTGCTAAGCCATCAAAACAGTCCTTATAATACAATGACAGTTTGTAAAGCAACACATATAGTGCTAGCAGTTAGTCAAAATAGTCCTTATAATACAAGTCTTACATAATATACCAAACCACATAGTATACAAGCCTTTACCATTTCTCCAGATAATCGAATCGGTGCAACACGTTTTTCTTGGTCTCTATGAGAATTATCTTTGTGTCTTCGAAATCTGTGTTGAATCGATAGAAACCTACGATGTGATCTAAAGAAGCTTGATTTTGCACTATAAGTTAAACGAATAGCTTTAGTTTCATCCTTACACACTGGACATGCCATCTTTCCGTGTGTGCTCCATCCTTCCATCATACCATATGCAGGAAAGTCGTTGATAGTCCACATGACTGCAACTCTCATTTGAAAATTATGTTTAGAAGATGCATCATAGGTGTGAACTCCCGTCTCCCACAACATTTTCAACTCATCTATCAACGGTCTCAAGTATACATCGATGTCTTTACTCGGGCTTTGAGGACCAGGAATGAGTAACGACAAAAACATGTATGCATCCTTCATACACATCCATGGTGGGAGGTTATAAGGAACAAGAATTACAGGCCAAGTAGAGTGTGGTGTACGTGCTTGATAGGTCAAATGGAGTGAAACCATCGGTGGTGAGTCCTAGCCTTACATTTCTATCTTCTTTTGTAAAGGATAGGTGTGTAGCATCAAACTTTTTCCAGGCTTCTCCATCTACAGGGTGTCTCAATTCACCGGGAACTTTGGTTTGGGTACTATGCCATCTCTGAAGTCTTTGTGCAATAGGAAAGTATCGCAAGACCTTCCATGGTATATCCTTCCCCTTACCTCCGTTGTTAGGCTGATACCTTGGGAGACCACAAGTTAAACACTTTTGTTTATCCTTATTTTCCCCCCAATACAACATACAATCTTCTCTACATGCATCTATCTTTTTATATCCCAAACCTAGTCCTCTAACTATTTTTTTTGCCAAGTAGTAAGATCCGAAGAACTCATCATCCTCCCAAGAAGAACTCTTTAATAAGTGTTAACAAGTCGTTAAAGTGTTTCTCACTACATCCACTCTTAGACTTGAAGTGCAGCAACTTAGTAACAGCAAAAAATTTACTATGCTTCTCATGACCACTATATAATGGGACTTCAGTATCTTTTAGCATTTGGTAAGACTCTTTTGCACTTAAAGTAGGTTCTTCCTCGAGAATATCATCATGGAGATCATTATCAATTTGTTGATCAAATCCATGACCCATAGCATCAATTACCATATCACCACATTGATAACTTTCATTATTAGACCTGAAATCAGTTCGAACATGAGAAGTGTTGGGTTCCACAAAAAAAGATTCCTCATGGAGAGTCCATCGGCTATATCCGGCTGTAAAACCTCTCTTAAATAAATGAAAGTTAACCTCGCCTCTGCTTAACCAACAAGAGTTCATACATGATCTACATGGGCACCTAATCTTTTCTGCGTGTACACATTTTGGGTTGTCAAAGGCAAAATTAAGAAATTCTTCCACACCTTGTCAAAACTCAAAAGAAACCCCAATCCCATTATCCCCTGCCCTACGTGTCATCCAAGTTCGATCAGTTGACATGATTACAGTTAGCAATTACCACCTAATTAACCGAAAACAAACACATTCATCGTCAAACTATTAAAACAAAATCAAATATACTAATACAAAGGAAAAAGAAATTAATTCTAATCAAAAAAATAGTTTAAGTTGCTAATAAAAAAATAGTTTGCATACAAAAAAAATAGTTTAAGTTGCTAATAAGATGTGATCATTCATACAATTTTTTTTGGAAAAAATTCACGTATACCATGATTACACAGATCTTATCTCATTCACTTAAGTATAACTATAATTGCCACTGGATTCAAAAGCCAGGAAGAAAGTGACGGAAGGCCACTCCAGGTAATAAATTCCCTCCTGCTTTACGACCTATAGTACACTTGCTCGAGAGCACACACTTGTATAGGGACACCACAAGTGAGAAGACACATAAAGAAGCACAATCTCTTTTTAAGTCTATAGTTGAGTAGCACATATAAAATTACTGGCCTACTAACTAATTGAGTGCATGACCTTGTGGTTTGATAAAATTACTGGCCTACTAACTAATTGATTGATAAAATTTAAGTAGATCTACCGATATCTTTAATTTCATACTAAACTGATCTAGTAATTCTTTATATCTTTGTCAATAATGGTTTGATTGTTTTTCCACCCCAGGGAAATTCTATGCGGGACATGAATATCTATACATCAGTTATCACAGAAAAGACTTAGTGTCACTACAGCTTTTAGCTCAAACTAAGCTTTCACATACATTTGTAACTTTTTAAAGACAAAGAACAAAAGAAATCTCTGTTAAAAATCAATCTCTGGTAAAAGTAGAATTACAGGTCGTTAGCAAGATTTCAGATTAAAATAGTAAATAGGAGTTTAACTGCTGTAGGTTTTTGACTTGGTGTTTAAATAATGTATTATATTATGTAATCTATGAGAACAATGATATACTCTTAATATATAACAATAATGTACAAGAAGGGCTGACTTTCCACTCACAGACATAGTCAAAATTATTGGAAGATTACATGTAAGAGGGCAATCGATCGACAAAACAAAGTAACAATGTTATGCACTGACTAACCGTGAGAGTAGCAAACCAATGTAGACCAAATTACTAAACGATCAACTGGCACTAAAATATGCCTCAGCTACCCAGTTTTCCCCCTAAAATGAGCAAGCAAAACGGAGCCCAACTTAAACTCCAAATAATGAACCATCTAACATATTTTAAAAAATAGATCAAAGCTAATGGGTGATAATCTAGAACGATACAAAGACATTTTTTTATTTAAAAGAAACTATACAAAGCAAAAGCCAAACAACAAAAGCAATCAAAAAGATAACTTTTTATGATTTTATCTCAAATAACAAAAATATACATCCAGACTTATCTACACAATTCAACTCTAGCTACAACAAAATTCCCAGATACATAGCAGTTTAGCATAAAACAATACACAAATACATAGAAAAACACATAAACATTGCACTATCTGCATAAGTATCAAAACAAAAGCCCTAAGAAAAATGGATTTAATCATACATGTTTGTATATATAAATCATTTCAGCAAGTAATGGAATATTGAGGAACAAAGTTGAAAAAAAACTACCTTCGAACAAATTGACGGGTCTTTGGGACTTCAAAGTTAGGGCTTCTGCAATTGGGACAGGAAGAGCAGCTTTTTCGATGCGAAGAGAGGAAAATTTTGGGATTAATGATAATCCCTTTAGCCGAAGGAAACATTATTCGCACAATCAATTATAAATCTCACTAATTGCGTCAAATTTTGGCGCTAATTCATTTTCCTTTTTACCGCCTAAACAATGGCTAAGAAAAACGTGGGAAACCCAAATTGACAGAGAAAACCTAGCTAGCGATCTGGTAGAAACATCCAATTCTGGCCAAGTAAGAGTCCCAATTTGCTTTCCTCTAGCTTCAGCCGAACCACCCACGCACTCACTCACGCATGCACGCACCTAGCTAGCGATCTGGTAGAAACATCGACTCTATGTTCCTCACCGACCACACGCACATTAATACTGATTAGTTCCACACAAAAAAAGTTAATAACATTTTTTTTAAAAACAAATCTTTTATAAGTAATATTATAATAAGTTACTTAAAAAATGTAATATTAATGTATTTATATTAAAATTTATATTCACCATAATTAATTCTAAAAAATTATTTAGAACAAAACAACGACCAATTTTATCTCTCGCAAAAAACTTGTGAACAATAATATATAGTAAATAATAATTTCTTCATTAATATATTTTTCCTCGCAATATTTCATCATAAATTTGCGCAAAAAAAATCCTTCCATCACCTCAATTTTGCGAGAAAATAAATAAAAATTGTGAATGATTTTTCCTTCGCTACATCCCTATATTGTCACTAAATATTTTTCCTCACTGTTCCTTCGCTAAACAACTCCTCATGTGAAGGAATAAATTCCTTCACAAAATTTCCTTCGCTACATTCCCTATATTGTCACTAAATATTTTTTCTTCACTGTTCCTTCGCTAAACAACTCCTCGTGTGAAGGAATAAATTCATTCACAAAATTTCCTTCGCTACATCCCTATTTTGGTATAGTGGATTGGGATGCCGGAGCGCCGACAAGAAAAATCTGGAGATGAATTTGTTCAGTTACACTGTTGCAGGGAGCTTGGGCTTGAATCGAAGAAGAGAACTTGTTCGCGGCAAGTTATTCGCGTCTATACTTTTCTCTTTATCAGATTAGGTTTAGTAGATAAAAACAAATTGAGGACATGAGTTGTAATTTAAAATTTTCTATATTAAAAGTTGAGGATAATATGATAATTATAAAAATATTACTTATTCCAATTTCTTTTTAAATCCAAATCGAATCGATTTTGGACGGAAAACTTTAGCGAGAAAAGTGGCCAAGTTTTCTATCCCATTTTTTCTTTTCCGTTTATTAAAAACTCGTAAACATAAAATTGGAAAGAAAACTTAAATTTTCTTTTTATTTCTTTTCTTTTCTTTTCTGTCCATTTTAAAACTCAGAAATACAGTGTAAAAGACTATTAACTAATTAGTTAATGTGTATTAATTTGTTATCATCAAAACACATCTAAAAAGTGGGGAATCTAATAATATCTCTCATTTTGATGATGACAGACTCAAAAATATTTACTTTAAGCTCCCCTTTAATTTATAAACTCAACCTTAATTCAAACGTCATAAAATAGTTTCGTTTTTGAAAAATCTTTTTAACTTTGGAAAAAAAATAATTAGGCAGTGTATGCATGATATCATCTCACAGCAGGATTATAGCAGTTATGATATTATCACAAGCATATATAACAGTTATGATATCATCACAAATATATAGGATATCAATAATCTGATCAGCTATAGCGGTTATATTTTTCTTCTCCCCTTTGGCATTATTAAAAAGTAGTGGAGAATTAATGAAATATAAGTTGCTGAGTACCTGTATCAAAAAGTGTTTGCGCAATATAAAGGGTACAGTCACCCAAATAGTTGGTAGAATAGTTGGAGAGAGAGAGATAGAGTTAGATGAAGTCAGATAGCTTGATTGGAGAGCAGGAAAACTTCACAGGAGGAAGGTCAGGTGCTGCTGAGTGCTGACTATTGATCCATGAGATCAAAACATGGTGGAGCTTAATTACTGGCACCTGAGTACCTGTGAGTGGACAGAGCGAAGCCAATCCATGAAAGGAAAGGGGCAATTACTACCACAAGAAAGTCGCCCCTATCTCTGAAGGGTCTTACGCCCTCCATGCACGACTTGCTTGTTTACCAAGCCATCCTGGCAAGCTCCTCCGGTTTGCTATTATTCTTGAATGATTGGTTTTGGATAAGAGATGAAATATGCTCAAGTATGACAGCTTGATTTTTGACAATCAACAGCATACTAATTAAAATCTCCAACTGCTTATCTAAATTTCTTTTCTGAGTTCTCTTTTCCTTGCCAGTTTCCTAAAACAATAATAGAGGCCTAGGGATATATAGAGTCAAGTGGGACACAATATTGCTATTCTTCACATATTGATACAGTTATGAACATAAGTGTTCAAACTTGTGCAAGAAATAAGGTAAACTGATAGGCATGAAGTCATGAAGAATATACTAATCAGTTCAAGAAGCCTGTCAGTCCTAACTGGCATAAAATTCTTTCTGATAATTTTTCCTAAGAATTGAGCTTTAGCACTTAAAAACTAGACCAACTTTAATGGGTTTATCAAAACAAAAAGGCAGGCACCAGCTGATCACAAACAGTGGACAAATTTTGCTTAAAATTCATGCAAGTAAACACAGATTCCTCAACAAGATACACATAACCATTTACTTTAGGAAGGTCTAGAATAGAATACATGGTCAAGCCCTAAAGCATCAATTAGAAACATTTCATCCGCATAAATTCTTTGTCCTTGAACATAAGTTGAAATACTAACCAAAGTTCTAGACTCATTTATATTAAACTCCATGTTGCAATAAAATTCAGCAATCAGTTGGCAAAATATGATTTTGCCAGAAAATTACCCTAAGCATTCCCAACCAATGTTTTTCAGATTGTTAAGCAAATCAAGAAAGTAATACCTATTCCAGGTAGAAGATTTGCTCTAATCTGAGGGTACTTGGTGTGACCAAATTAGGAATGATCCTGTCAGAATGCACATGTGTGAAACTACCGGCATTTGGCGCAGCGGTTAAGGATTGATTGGGGGCGAGCCGTAAACCCGGACGTCTTCAGTGCGATCCCCGCTAGCAACATTTGTTAAACTCATAAATGGGTGTGGTGGCCACGGGTCGCACGTTTCAGGGTGGAGCCATGTCTTAGGTCGAGCCTGTGCGTAAACCTGGTCCGGGGTGGGGAGATTAGTCCGACTGCGGTTGGGAAACTCCACATTATCAAAAAAAAAAAAAAAGAATGCACATGTGTGTGAGCCTCAAGTTTATTTCTTTTGGAAGAGGAGGCAGAGTTAATGCCACCATAAGTATCAATAAATTCTTGAGACATATTGTCGGTAAGAATAGAAAGAGATAACACTCACTTAATATGAATGAAAACAACTAGCAGATCTGACATTTTAGGGTATGGGCAAGGAAAATTATGTTTATCATGTGATACAACTAAGTAAGGTCTGACATTTTGTGCCAATCACAATCATATATAGTCGGCCAACCTCTAGCAGATTATGTTCAAAACCAATACACTTAAGCTAGGTAGGGTTGGTTTTAACTTGTTCGATCATATAAGCAGTGCATTAAATGCAACAACAAAACATACTCAACATGGATTATCATTTAGCATAATTAGACATAATACAGTCAAAAAGGACAACCATCAGTTTAAGTATGCTAAATAACTCAGCACAGTCAGGTTTAATTATACAAGATAGCCTAAGCTTCTATCTCAATCACAATCCCAGCCGGCTAAAAACCAACAAGAAAAAAGTTACACCCAAAGTATAGTAGACAGTGCATTTAATGTTTAGTAGCTCAATGAAACAGTGGCACGCAGGCTTGGTAAGCATATGACAAGACTCATGTAGCCTCATAAGAAATAGGGACAATTACATATTCTATTACATTTTTAAAAATAATAACAACAATAGTGTCCTCATAAAAATTTTACACAACTAATACACTTCCATATTTATTTACAATACTAGTGCAATACTTAATTACAAAAAAAGTGTAATCTTATCCCTTTAATTACGCATGCGATTTTCTCCCCATCTCTCACACATTTTCTCTCCATCTCTCCCACGATTTTTTCCCACTCCCATTTTTGTTTCCTTCTTCTTCTCCTCCTCCGCCTCCTCCTCCTCCTCCTCCTCCTCCTCTGTCCAACCCTTCCCCACCCTCCCGCCTCCTGCCTTCCCTCCTCCTCCTCCCTCCTCCTCCTCCCGCCTCCACCTCCTCGCCCCCCCCTCCTCCCGCCTCCCTCCTCCCTCCTTTCTCCTCCCGCCTCCCGCCTCCCTCCTCCCCTCCTCCCCTACTCCCGCCACTCCCTCCCCACCCCTCCCGCCCCTCCTCCCTCCTCCTCCCCCCCTCCCCTCCTCCTCCTCCACCTCCTCCGCCTCCCCTCCTCCTCCCCTCCTCCTCCCGCCTCCGCCTAGCTCCCTCCTCCCCTCCTCCCTTCCTCCCTCCCCACCCCTCCTCTCCTCCCGCCTTTTCTCTCTCTCCGCCGTCCCCCTCCTCCTCCCGCCTCACCACCACCTCCCTCCCTCTGCCTCCCCTTCCTCCCGTGATCCCCCTCCTCACGCCTCCTTTCTCCTCCCCTCTTCCCACCCCCTTTCTCCTCCACCCCTCCTCCTCCCCCTCCCTCTCCTCGATCCTCCGCCTCCCACCCCACATGGGTCCATTATTTATTTTCACTCAGTAACGAAATCTTAGATATAAGGTAACCAATTTAGTTTTATTAGAGTTCTTAATTTATTTTGGATGTGATGCGGTTGGTAATCAAACTTCATGTAGTTGGTTACCAAATCATTTGATAAGGTAACCAATTCAATTTTTATTAGTTTACTAATATATTTTGAATGTGATGGTTGGTAATCAAAATTTATGCATTGGTTACTAAACCTTCCGATAAGGTAACCAATTTAGTTTATTAGGTTACTAATTTATTTTGGATGTGATGCAGGTTGGTAACCAAATTTCATATAGTTGGTTACCAAACCATTTGATAAAGTAACCAATTAGCTTTTATTTGATTACCAATTTTATTTTAAATGTGATGCGATTCTTAGTCAAAATTCAGTATAAAGGTAACCATTTCAATTTTTTGTGGGTAACCAAATCGTCAAAAGAAATTGAGAATAGAACTCCTGCCATGCATGCATGCATGATGATAATAATGGCAATGATGATGGCGAGAGGAGGATGATGAACATTAGCTCCTTCATAATTTTTATTTTTAATTTTCTCATTTTGATTTGAATTTTGAAACATAGATTTGAAATTGTTGTTAGAGACAAGATTTGAATTTAAATTTGAATTATTAGTTATCCTTGATTTTAGGTTTCCTTATTAATGTGAATTGTACTATTTTTGTAATAATTACATTCTTTTTGTAATTATTTAGTTGATGACTTTTCTTGTAATTACTTTCTATTTGTTGTATACTTATGTAAAAGACCCTAAGAAATATATCATATACACCATAACTGTTAGGGATAGGCCCCTACCCGAGGCCCAAATATGAGCCCATACCTGAGGCCCAAATATACGGAAGCCCAAAAACTCAAACTTGAGAATAATCAGTGTCCTCAGGCCATGGTCACAAGGGATATGGATCGATAACTTAAGGCCCAAAATATATAGGGGCAATTGACTGTCGAGCCCAGGTTGTGACATTGTGACATGACATGTTCCCTCCGTAGGTATGGCTATAAATAGAGAACATGGAGGACCGAGAAAGGTTAGACACTCATTTTTACACACGCACACGACAATAGTGATACTTTATTCTTCTACCCGAGTACTAACAGACTGGAGGCGTTCCTTCACCCCTTAGACCACTGTGAGAACATGAATTGTAGGTAAAGAGCATGTCGGAGAGCTTTTGAGACATCGCCGGAAGGATAAAACATCATCATTGTCCCTAGAAGGAGGCCCTGAGTTGTGACATTCACAAGTTCTGCCCAAATAATTCACATTTTCTTACCTCAACCTAACGAGTTCCTCTTTGTTCCATTACCCTTCTCAAATCTGGAAACAATACTTCATACAACTGTTTGTTTTGGAACAATTAGGAACAAACTTGGTTGAGCTACCAAGCTATTCGAGGAATAATGGTGAGAACTAGAAATCTTGGGGGGCAAAGTGCAACCTCTCGGGGACCGAGTGTTCAACAACTTAGCCGTCGGGAACCCACGTCTCAAGGCCCGAATGGAGGAGGAAATATGAGTCAATATGTAAAGCAACAGTCTGCCCTTGGGATCACTGAGAGACCCTCCCGACCTTCATCCGGACGACACGTCGTGAGTGTGGTAATTGGGGGGAATACTCTCTCGATCGGCACCTGAGGGGGATTTCACTAAGAAAGTTTTTCTGATTGAAAGACACGTACCGAAGACGGCAAAGCCAAATCCCAGTAATGTGATAACATTCTCCGATGATGATTACTGTCAGGTAAAACCAAGTCACGCTGATGCACTCGTCGTAAAATTCGACATCGCTGATGTGAGAAAATTCTGGTGGATGATGGATTTTCGGTTGATATTTAATATTATCATGCTTATAATAGAATGATACTCGATGGGTATAAAATTCTATCTTGCCGAGAGCTGCCCCTGTACAGTTTCGGAAACAATCTGGTACCTATCCGAGGAACTATAAGCTTGTCGTTGGTCTTCGGCTCAAAACCTTGTCAGGTCGGAATTATGGTTAAATTTTATGTTATTGACGGGGCTGATCTTCATACAACGCTATCCTCGAACGACCCACTTTGGCCAATTTACGGGTGATCACCTCAATCACTCATATGAAAATGAAATTTTCGACCCCCTATGGCGTTGGGGAGTTTTGTGCTAACCAGGAGGTCTCTTGGGTATATTATAGCAATACCTTAAACTTGGCCCAAAACACTAAGAAAAAAGACAAGAGGAAATGAATAATGACCATTTCCCAACAAACAAAGCAGGATGATGGACCCATCGAGCTAGATCCCTTCGAGGAAAAACACTCAGAGGCCAAAGCCTGACCAGCTGAAGAGGTCGAACAGTTTGAGCTCATACCGGAAACTCCAAAAGGAAACTCAATGTGGGGGATACTTTGACCGAGGACGTGAAGCAACGGACCATCGATCTACTTCGAGCATACGCGTATATTTTTGCATGGTCGCCGTAGGTGTAATTCTGTTTATGTGCACACCTAGAGAGGGTGAATAGGTGTTTAGTCTAAAAGTGATAAACGCCGATTTTTTTTTGAAATTTTCTACTACAGGTTTAATTCAGACAGCTATACATGTCTGCTTTAGTGCCTGTTCTTCGTTTATGATTACAAGACAGCTAGATCTGTCTGCTTTAGTATCTGGATAGGCGTGATGAATAAAAATGTGCAGAACGTGAATGACAGTTAAAGAGATAAACAGAAATAAAAATCATACCAAGATTTTTTACAAGGTTCAGCCCCTATTCTCTACCTAGTGGCCTAATCCACGTCCAATCCCAACTAGGATTGGAGACTCTTTTTATTAAACTTAATATTCAATTAAATACAATAAAAATAACTTCCTGTTACAAAGAAGCTTCAATTCTGATGTTGGACACCAATGCCCCATTTGCACCTCTGCAACTTGTACACCTCTGCACCTGTTCTCACCTCTGAGACCTTTGAAGCTTCCTTTGAACAGACCCACTAAACTCTAGAAAACTCTAGACCACCAAAGCTAACAATTTTGTTTTTCAGATTACAATGATGGTGATTCCAATGGAATATCAACTTTCTAGCCTAAGGATAACATGACATTGATTGCTAGAAAGACTATTAGAAAGCTATAAGAATTAATAAGAATGAATTGATGCTTTCCAATCGTTGGGCTACTTCATAACCGAGCATGATGAAGCTTTATAAAACATGAAGGCGAACGACTATATTTGTTAGCAAGAAATCAGATAATTTAAATCCCATAATTAAAGCTACAATATTGACCAACGGAACATATATCACAGTTGATATACACTATGATTTTAGCAATTAAAGTGTCCAACAGATTTGGTAAATCAAGGATATAATAAGAGGTTGTATGTCATTAGACATCCTGTCTTATGATAACACGAGGTTGTATGTCATTAGACATCTTGTATGATAGTGGCAAAACACCCTTCCAAAGTTGGGTTCACCTCACCCTATTCAGTTCACCAAAATTAAATATCAAATGACGTATATAATACGACACACTTATCTAAAGTTCTCAATAAAATTATTTCCATACTATTTGGGGAGAACCTCAACAGCTATAGACCACCGTTATAATCCTCTTAATACCCCGCTCGACTCAGCTACACTTTTATTACCTAAAAGGAATTGTGAAGCAAAAGGGTGAGCACAACTAGTCCAGTAAAGAATATCATGACTAAAGATAATTAAATTATCAACAGCTTTCATCAATAATAAATCAGAGATTTAGAACATATGGTAGATAATAAAACTTTTCAACCATAGTTGCAGCGGAACGAGCAATCCATTAGAAGAGTCAAATAGACCATAAGGTCTATTATCTATGTTAAAAGTCCACCAATAATGTTTTATCCCTGTAACATCAATCAACAATTCCCGTCCACGATCGGGTTAAATATTTTTTCAGTCATTGTACTATAGGTCGACTTACAGATGGATAACTAAACTTTTTTTACTTACAGTCAACTCACTGTACTCGATTTTACTAACAAAAATTTAAAAAAACCGTTAAAAAAGTTTGACTGTTAACGGAAAGTACACGTGGCAGCTGAGTTGTCCGTTACAAGCTGATGTGGCGCCTTTGTGTGATGTGGCAGTGATTATGTGGATTTTTAGGAAAATTTTTATGAAGAAAATGAAAAAAATATTTTAAAGTATAATAAAAATTATAAAAATAATAAAATTAAAAATCTTTTCAAATTTTGGACATTAAAAAAAATGCAGCTTTTTTTAATAAAAATAAAATAAAAAACACATTTTTTTAAATAAAAATAAAATAAAAAGCGCTAGTTTTTTTTTATAAAAATAAAAAAAAGCACAAAATTTTTTTATACAAAAACGCAGCTTTTTTAAATAAAATAAAAATGCAGTTTTTTTTTAATAAAATAAAATAAAAAACACTGCTTTTTATACAAAAAAAATAAAGCGCTTTTTTTTATAAAAAAAGCATAAATATTTTTTTATAAAAACAACGCAGACTTTTTTTTAATAAAAATAAAAAAAAAACGCAGCTTTTTTCAATAAAATAAAATTTAAAATTTTTTTTTATAAAAAAAATAAAAAGGTGTTTTTTTTAACAAAAATAAAATAAAAAACAATTTTTTTATATAAAAATAAAATAAAAACACAAATTTGATTTTTTATAAAAACAACGCTCTTTGTCTCTCCTTCTCCCTCACAGTAACGCATTTGACTCAATTATAAATTTAATGTCCGAATTTGAAAAGATTTTTTTATTTTATTTTTATTTAAAAAAACTGCATTTTTTTTATAAAAAAAATTGTGTTTTTATTTTTATAAAAAAAAAGCGTATTTTTTTTAAAAAAAAATAGCTTTTTTTTTTTGTTAAAAAAAACAACGCTTTTTTATTTTATTTTTTATAAAATACTATTTTTGTTTATTTTATTTTTATTAAAAAAAATCGCACTTTTATTTTATTTTATAAAAAAATAGCATTTTTATTTTATTTTTAATTAAAAAAATCGCTCTTTTTATAAATATAAAAAAACACAAATTTTTTTAAAAAAAAACAAATTTTTGTAATAAAAATAATAACTTTTTTTTTATTTTTATTAAAAAGAAATTAAAACGCAGCTTTTTTTAATAAAAAAAAGTAGTTTATTTTAATAAAAATTAAAAAAAAAGCTTTTTTATTAAAATAATTTTTTTTTATTTTATTAAAAAAATTTAAATATAATTTTATTTATTTTCTTGTTTTTTTGGCTCATTTTTTAAATTTATATTATACTTTAAAATTTTTTTTTTTTCCATTTTTTCATAAAAAATTTCCTCCAAATCCACATCCTAATTGCCATGTCGCATACTAACAGCCACATAGGATTTTTTTTTTGGACAACTCAGCTGCCACGTGTACTTTCCGTTAACAGTCAAACTTTTTTAACGGTTTTTTTAACTTTTTGTTAGTAAAATCGAGTATGATGAGTCGATTGTAAGAAAAAAAAGTTCAGATTATCCATCAGTATTTCGACCCATAAGATAAATGATCGAAAAAGCATTTAACCCGTCCACGATCATGTGAATAACTCATAATCACAATTGTGATTCTAAATTCCTCTTCGCACCCAGGACGAAGATAATTTTCATCACCTGTCTTCACCTGAAACATCAAAAATCATGGTTATACCAAATCATAATTCATGCTCATAATCATTAAATCATCTTTGTACTACGGCCAAAGATATTCATTATTATCACATCTATGAATTAATATTTCATTGCTGAGACTCAGCTCAATAATTAATCCACATCATCGAATCATCCCTGCACTACAGGCCAAGGATATTCTTTAGTATCACGACCACGAATTATCCATGCACTATGAACCAAAGATAATCGTGTTTTCATCAACGGTCCTGATCATGCCATAAAACAATTCATCTTTGCACCCTTGGCCGAAGAGAATCCATAGCCATAATCATACCAAAAAATGTCCATCAATGCACTACGGGCCAATGAGGATTTTTTCCACATCATTTGTAACATTACGGTCATAATTATACCGAATAATCCCTGGTCATAATCATACCAAGTCCATCTATGCACTACATGCCACATATAACTTTCAACATATTATAAACATGAGGATAATGATAATATTATAATCATTAGTAAAACTAAATAAATGATAAATATTAAAGACTTTAAATTTATCCAAACATTATCAATCACTTAATAAAATCATAATCTAATATTGTTAATATTATACCAATATTTTAATCACTCCTTAAAATTATAAAGAATTTAATTTAATTATTTACACTTTTCCAAATAATACATTTAATCATTCAAAATGTCATACTATAAGATTTCATCAACAATAATCAAATTACTCATCAAAATCTGATATACCTTATATAGGATTTTCAAGCCATAAAATCTTATTTACCAATTTTTCAACTTCACATAACATATTTAATTCATATATGTTCAGAATTAAACCATTTTCATGAAAAATACCAAAATCAGTCCCAAAATTATTCTTTTTTCGGGATTAAGCGAGAATATAGTCCCATATTGAACATATATTTTTCTCGTAATTTTAAAATTCATTTACTATTTTCGTAAATCAATTTCTAATTAATTCCTTAAGAAATTAGCTACCTCAAGGTTAACTCCAGAAATTCCCAAATCTTGGCAGGATCTTACACATGTTAACGTGAGCTTCCAGTTTAAATTTCATGGTCATCGGAGTTATTGAACTCCGGTTATAGCATTTTCCGTCGGAAAAACCTAAATATTGAAATGGTCATAACTTGCTCATTTTAAGTCGGAATGAGTTCATTTTTGGACAGGAGGTACTTTATACCATATACTTCTATGTCCCGAAAGGCCGGAATTTTTCTCATAATTTAAGTGGCCGAAAATTCCCTTTTAAACTTCTGAGCAGTAGACTTTTTGTAATTTACAGCTTTTGACTCCTTTGCTAAAATCAGTCCACACGAAAATTTACAGCACCTTTTACAGTGATTCCGCTTGGATAAGTTAGAAAACTCATAGATCTAACTCTAAAACTTGACCACACTCAAAAATTCAAAATATAATAGGAGATATGGTCAATTGAATTTCATGTTCCATTTTCACCAAAATCTGATTTTTAACCCTTTGTGATTTCTAAGAAACTTTCATGTTTTCACATAATAACCAACATAACTTATCATAAACACTTACTAATACTACATATACCCATGATTTTAATCAATCCAATGCTTTTATTATGACTTTCATCATAATCAACAGTTTAATGCTTTTAGTATGACTTTCTAGAATTTTTGAGGGTCAGAAAAATTATGAAACTGCAAATGGATTTTTACTAGCCATGCGGTAATCCACGTAAACAGATCATTTCCACAATTTAATAAGAAATGAATACAAAGGATCATGCACCATGCATGTGGTAATCCACACGCATGAGTTATTCCAATGTAATAATAAAGAATGGAATAATGAAGAATTCACCACGCACGCGATAGATCGACCGGCGAGTTGTTTCCCAATGTAATAATAAATAATAGAACCGGATCATGCATAGCGCATGCATGTGATATATTAGATAGAATAATGAAGAATGGAACCGGTCATGCGTAGAACGCAGACGAGGATATTCCGGCGAATAATAACTAATGGAATAACAATGTAAATCACCACGCACGCGATAGATCAAGACAAACATGTTATTCTAATAGAATAATAAATAATGGAACCAGATCATGTAACGCATGCATGTGATATTAAACGTAATAATGAAGAATGGAATAATAGAAGAATTTCACCATGTATATGCAGACTTCAGATATACAAAGTTATTCCAACATAATAATAAAGAATGGAATAATGTAAGAATTTCACCAAGTATATGGTAGTCACACAGATACAAAAGTTATTCCAATGTAATAATAAATAATGGAATAACAGAAGTTCTCTTCATGAATACAAAAGAAATAATACCCTTTACGAGTACAACAAATAATATCCCTTACCTTTGAAAGAAGAGTATTCCGACTGGTAGGGCGAGGATATACTCGAAGTAAACTTGCACTACGCTCAAAACTTTCTTAAACTCTAAAGAAATACGCTCAAGACTTAGAAGAAGAACGTTTCTCTCTCTAGAGTTTCAGTTAATTCGTAAGAAATTATGAAGGAATGAGCTTTTTTTTATAGAAGAATGGACTGCATAGTAACTAATTTATGAACGGTCCATATTGATTTACTTTTAATCAGACGGTCCATATTTAAAGCAAAATCTTTTAAATAAAATATAATATATTCTATTTATAATCTAATAAAACGAATAACTTCATAAAAGTATTCTGTTTTATATAAAAAGATTTTACTATGCCAAATACTATGAAGGCACTATGTAACACTATGCATAATAAAATATAATATATTCTATTTATAAAATAACTTTATAAAAGTATTCATTTTTATATAAAAGATTTTACTATGCAAAACATTATGCATAATAGAATATAATATATTCTATTTATAGAATAACTTTATAAAAGTATTATGTTTTATATAAAAAGCTTTTCTGCTTTTATTACATTAATAATACTAATAAAACAAAACCTGAGTGACTTATTACGTAAACAATAATAATCAATACCGGTGTCTACTATGCAACCACGCCAGACATATTCTTTTACTTTTACTACCTAAGTAGTTCAACGCTTTTTAACAGTAAAACTTCCGCTGTTATTCTCATAAAAATATTTTTGTCATTTTTTCCATCTGACAATAATTCTGTTGCGGGGTCCACCAATGATTTTACCGTCGTACGGACACACCCCGACAAAAAGAATATTTTATATCAACTTGCTTACTTTGCAAAAAATTTTAAATATTACCCTTGACTTTAAACTTTTATCAATTTAACTATTTACCAAAATAGAAAAAAATTGAATACTTTTATTTCATAAAATTCGGGGTCTCACAATCTCCCCTCCTTATGAAATTTCGCCCTCGAAATTTACGTACGTACCTGATATTCGAAGAGATGAGAATACCTTGCTTTTTTTTTGAATTGTACCTTCCCGGTTATATCCTCTGTATCATGATTTTTCCATTGCTCATGTCCTGTATTTCAGATATCATTCTAGAATATATCTTCAAAACAAAGGTTAATTGACATATCACAATTTGTCAACTTATCAAGAAACAATTTTATCTCAGGTAAGTCACACACTAGCGAAGTATATAACTCGTCTCTCGCCTCCTAGTTCTAGACTCTTATCTCCGCCAGCGACCATATTCCTAAGCTCTGATACCAAATGTGACGCCCCCAAAATTAGGTATACATCACCCATTCTGAGTCGCCAGATACATGGTATAAAATTCAAATACAACTTCATTTATATTAATCGTTGAAGCGTCAGTATAGAATACGACCACGATTAATCGTGAGTTTTAATACAAATGTATGTAACTCTCATGGTGCCTCGACCATAACCTTACAATGATACTTTAGATAAAAGTATAGTCAAAAATCTGTTTAAGAAATTAAAATCTTTGGGAAGTGCTCAAGGAAACCTTCGTATATGGGAGGCCGTGCGTGCCTCAGGTTATAATAGATATCATATGTCCACGTAATTATCCTTGGTGTGACCCTAATAGACCGCAGAAAGAAAAACGAGAAGATTACTATCATCTTCTTTCCAATGGTGAGTCTTCTTCGACATATAACTATCTACACCTGTCTCCAAGTGAATATTATATTTCAAATAAACTCTAAGATCATATAGGTAGTGCTAGTAGATATACTCAAAGAAATAGATGTGCACAACCCACATTTTATGATAACACGAGGTTGTATGTCATTAGACATCATGATAGTGGCAAAACACCCTTCCAAAGTTGGGTTCACCTCACCCTATTGAGTTCACCAAAATTAAATATTAAATGACGATACAATACGACACACTTATCTAAAGTTCTCAATAAAATTATTTCCATACTATTTAGGGAGAACCTCAATGCACTATAGACCACCGTTCTAATCCTCTTAATACCCTTTCGACCCAAATTTACACTTTTATTACCCCGAAAGGAATTGTGAAGCAAAAGGGTGAGCACAACTAGCCCAAGAAAGAATATCATGACTAAAGATAATTAAATTATCAATAGCTTTCATCAATAATAAATCAGAGGTTTAGAACATATGGTAGATAATAAAACTTTTCAACCATAGTTGCAGCGGAACGAGCAATCCATTAGAAGAGTCAAATAGACCATAAGGTCTATTATCTATGTTAAAAGTCCGCCAATAATATTTTATCCCTGTAACATCAATCAACAATTCCCGTCCACGATCATGTGAATAACTCATAATCACAATTGTGATTCTAAATTCCTCTTCGCACCCAGGACGAAGATAATTTTTATCACATGTCTTCACCTGAAACATCAAAAATTATGGTTATACCAAATCATATTTCATGCTCATAATCATTAAATCATCTTTGTACTACGGCCAAAGATATTCATTATTATCACATCCATGAATTAATATTTCATTGCTGAGACTCAGCTCAATAATTAATCCACATCATCGAATCATCCCTGCACTACAGGCCAAGGATATTCTTTAGTATCACGACCACGAATTATCCATGCACTATGGACCAAAGATAATCGTGTTTTCATCAACGGTCCTGATCATGCCATAAAACAATTCATCTTTGTACCCTTGGCCAAAGAGAATCCATAGCCATAATCATACCAAAAAATATCCATCAATGCACTACGGGCCAATGAGGACTTTTTTCAATACCGTGTGCTACTATGCAACCACGCCAGACATCGCATTTCTTTTACTAATGAAAGTAGTTCAACAGTTTTAACGGTAAAACTTTCGCCGTTATTCTCATAAAAATATTTTTGTTGTTTTCTCCATCTGACAATAATTTCGTTGCTGGGTCCACCAATGATTGTACCGTCGTACGGACATTCCCCGACAAAAAGAATATTTTATATCAACTTGCTTACTTTGCTAAAATTTTCAAATATTACCATTAACTTTATACTTTTATCAATTTAACTATTTACCAAAATAGAAAAAAATTAAATACTTTTATTTCATAAAATTTGGGGTCTCACATAAAATATTATTAAGTGATTAATAATATTAAGCAAGTGAATATATAAGATATTATTAAATGATTAATAATATTATGAGGTGAGTAAGATGTTATTAAATGATTAATAATACTTGGACCTGAATAGAATATTATTAAGTGGTCAATAATATTGAAAAGGAATAAAATATTATTAAGTAATTAATATTGTTAAGAAATGATGAAATATTATGACGATTATGTGATATGATATTATAAAAGGATGATAATATTACTAACGAGATAAGGTATTATTTGATGATGTGATCACATGTTAGATAATTTATTATGGAATAATAGTATTATAAGTTAAGATATGTGATGCTAATTGAGAGATCGATCTTATTAATTATTGGTCTTTCAAACAAAGTTAAATTAAATGTGTAGCAGTAGTCAACAGATCAGATAAATTTCCTAACTCAACTTGAGTTATTAATTTCAAAGCATGATTAATGGATAATTATTATTGGTTATTCACATCTATAATGATTTTTTTATTCACATATAATGCATTTGATTTCATGTTCTATTACTTGAATTGTGAAATAATTTAAAGTTATTTTATTCATGAACTGTTTATGAGCCATGTCTCAGCTATTTATTTCGGCTAGACTAGTAATTGATGAATCGTTCTATTATTTGAACTAAGTTGTTATTGAAAGATCGATGTCATTTATTTCGGCTAGATCAATATTGATATTATATGTTGAAATCATACCATTTCTTTGAAAGGAATCCAAACCACATTGTTGTGGTATAGACTCATGATGTAAGACCAACCCTTATAAAAAGGGGAACTTTATTGTAAGACATTTGACCCCTTACGCTATTTTTGAGTATTATGCATAATACAGGATACAATGGGGCTGATCACCTCATATACTCGCAGAATGTATGATTTAATCTTTACGGTTAACTTATACTCTTGAGGTAATTCAATATTAATTAACTGATAATTCCTCTATTAGTTCTTGATCAATTTGTGATCACTCGAATATCCCACTTTATTGAATATTGTTGCATTATATATTACTAATTATTCCTGATCAAATGAATATTATTGAATCTTCGAAAGAATTTAACTCTTAATTTCATTTTTGATATATTATTTAGCTTGGAATTTAAGAAAATTCTTGTTATTTAAAATGATTTATTGTTCAGCTACTTCACAATCTTTTAAATATTGTTGAAGTTCTAGAAAGTTAGATTCTTCTATATCTTTTATTGAATGCTTTAACTTGCGGAGCAAACTAGTTACTCACCCTTGCTTTAAATAAAATATTTCAGCTAAAGCTAAGGTAGCTGAAGGGTCAAAGAAAGACAAAGGCAAAGGAAAAGCTCAAGAGTAGTTTAATGTGAACTTTTAATTGTTATGTTACCTTATGTAAATTAATTATGTAAATCTTTTGAGTATCTAAGCGTATGTAAGTTAATGTTAAGGTTAGTTAACCTGGGATATTGTTATAATTTGTATTAAGAAATGGAATGAATGGTGTAATTCAGAATAAATGGGTAGTTAGATGAGATATGAATGTTGTACCGTGAGCACCGAATATGAGGTTTGAGGAACCCGAATTTGGGGTCGTCACAGGTTGGTATCAAAGCTGTAGGTTATAAACCTTATGAAGGGGAAAACCTTAGGAATATAACCATAAGAAAGATAGAAAACTCATTTAGAGTTCTAAGTGATGGATTGAGAAAAATTCACCAATAGTTAGATATACGGACACTTAGTGTTTGTGGATTATGTTTACTGGTGATGTACTAATTAAGTTGTTAAATTGATTGTAGGATGTCAGGAGATGACGAGATTAGAGAAACCCAATTGGTTACGGAGATGTTAGCAGCTGCACCAGTGCCAATAGCTAAGGTGGCAGTTTAAAGTGACTTGGTAGGAGAATCAGAGAAGAATTTCGAAGAAGAAGAAACAGTTGATAAAGTCCTAAAAGAAGAACATGCAGTAAATCTAGGAAGCGATCATGAAGAGTACCCCAAGATGGAACTGAATGAAGAGGAGGAAATAGATTCCAAGGAAGCTAAAGTTGAACCAGAAATAGAGACAAAAGATAGGGGAAAATGCAATGTATTAGCTGAAGATGGCCAAGCATCAGTGGAAGTTCAAGATTTAAGGAATAAGGTATTTTTTCTTGAAGAAATGTGGAATGCAGAAAGATTATTAAATGATCAATTGGTAAGGGCATTGAGTGAGATAAAAGAAGAACAAAATGAGCTGAAGGCACAAGTCGATGGTATGAGAGATGAGTGCAATGTATCATCTGAAACTTTAAGTAAGAAGGAGAAAGGGAATAATAAAAGGAAATGAAACAACGATAGTAACTCAGGGAACTAGCAAAGGGAATCCACCGCCGAGGAAGAAGGCATGTATTGATTGCAGAAAGAAATATTTCGGGGAATATATGAAGGAAATGAATGTGTATTATAATTGTGGACAAGGCGGACACATATCTCCTAATTATCCCAAGCCTAAGAAAGGAGGATGTTTTTTGTGCGGAGAAAAAAGACATCATGCTTGCAATTGTCCTAAAAAGAAGACAGGGGAATTTATCATATTGATAAAAAAAATCTTAAAAACCTTCGAAAGTATATAAAAGTGCATACACGTGACTAGTGTTTGTTGAAAAAGAAAACGAAAGAAAAATTAGAGTCATATATATATATATATATATATATATATATATATATATCTTTAAAAGACTTAATTTACCTTTTCATTTTGAGTCATGAGACTTATTCCAATAAGAAATTCTAAATTCGAGTTTATACGATATTAAAGTTAACATCGACACTTCATAACAAAAATAAGTTTTTTTAAAGTTTTCTCTCATTCTCTTACTGGCACATTTCCCGATCCTGCTATGTTTTAGGAGTTGTTGGAGTAATAAAAATTGAAAAATGATATATCTTGCGACTTTATATATATATTTTTTATGTTACAAGTTACATGGATAACTATAGTTAGTAATATGTTAACGACGTATTTGATATAGTGAGTCAAACCTTATAATGCTATCTAATCTCATGTATTGATATACGTTACCATAGAAACCTAAAAGAAAATTTTAGCAATAAATAAAAAGACTCATAAAACTTTGTCTCTCTTTATTACCACATGTTATGTGCATTTTTAATCTGCTGAATTTTGGTAAGTAAATAAGCCTTATAGATTGGAGGACAAACATAGACCAAATAAGTTAATTAAACGGTTTAACCTTCCAACAAAGCACCAGTATTCTAGTGGTAGAACAGTATCTTGCCACGGTACTTGCCCGGGTTCGAATTCCTACAGAGATATGATGATATCTGTTCCTAATGGGGTTGAAGGGTCAACCTCTGTGTCCGAATATTCTAACAAAAATAAGGCGCTACTTGAGCTCTGCTCTGAACTTTTTATTTTTTAAATTTCCACACATTATGTTATTTTCTACTTCCATATTCGCTCTAGACGAGCTAAGATTTATTCCCGTGAAATTGTCTAATTAAGTAGAACTTTCAAGAAGTTGGAGATTAAACTATGCTTCGAGTGTGTTATGAGGAAAAAGTCTTGTGGCATCGATCGTGGACTGTGAAGGTGGACGAAAGTAAATAAGTAAAGGCTAAAAAGTATACTAAATAGACGTTCGCTTTGAAATATCTTCCTTCCCTTCTATAAGTCAAGATTTTTTTTCAAAAATTCATATTAAAACTGTCTTGTGAAGATGTTGTACTTTGAAGTTGACAAATTGTTAACATGCATATCTATTATTGTTTTATAACTAATTAATACAAATTGCAAAATAATAAAGCAATCTCTGCTTTCAATTTTTAAAGGCCACAACTCAACAACTGTCTACTTTGGCCTAATAATACTTAAATGAAGTTTGTTTTTCTATTCGTGAAACATAGTATACGTGTACGCTGGTACGCATTGCACATAGGTGGAACCACGGGGTTCCGGAGGGTCATATATGACCCCCCCACCCCCCACCTTGGAATCTCCGGGGGTTATTTGCTGTTTTTTCTCTTCTTTTTTCTTTTACGTATTTTCTTTTCTCCTTTGTTTTTCTCTTGCTTTTGCTTTATCATTAAAGTGGGGTAAAAAAGGTGGTAGAAATTCTTTCGGTAAACTAATTAAAAATAAAAATCTAAAGAAATAAAACAATTTTTTTTATCCCACTATAATGACCATAAGTGCACCATAATTCTATCATATCAAGATTATTAAATCTCTCTTCTTCTATTTTTTTCTGTTGCTGGAATTCATTATTTTAAGCTAATTAATCTCGTGAACCACAATATAAGGTTTTGAATATATAATGTTAGTTCCCAGTAGGCACAATAGATCTAGAAGGGGGGAGGGGGGAGGGGGGGGGGGGGTTGAATAGATCCTTTTTATTTCAAATACTTTTCTGGTTTATTTTGTATTGCTAACAATTTAGCAATTGACAAACATAAGAATCTTTTCAAGCAAAGCGGAATAAGTAAAAGATTCCCTTCATTGATATATTCATAATCGTACATACATTGTTCGTAGAGTTAGTTCAGTAGTAAGCAGTTAAACCATACATAGCAGTTATAGCAGTTATAAGTACATATTATAAATGACATAAAGTACAAGACACAAAGGGGTTTTAAGTGGTTCAGAGACTCAAGCTTCTAATCAACTCTTCTGTTTTCAACTAGCAGGATTTCCACTAAAGAAGGGCAGCACCCTGAATCACTAAGATTCCTTTAAAGCCAGCAGCCTTGGGACTTCAGTTCACTAAGAACTCTTCAAGGCCAGTAGCCTTGGAACTCCTCTAGTTCCCTAGGAACTCTTCAAGCCCAACAGGCTTGGAACTTCATTTAGTCCCTCCGGACAATGACCCCTCAGGCCCTGGTTTCTTGTTGTTGAGTTGTTTGTTTGTTTGTTGGAGTTGGTGCTGAGCTGCTAAGATGTCTTTATACTCTGAACATCTTCTGTACTTAGCAGTTTGGCGTGATCATCCTTGAAGTGCAGTTGAGTGTTGCATGATGCTCAGCTTCTTCAGTTACTCAACCTCCTCTGATGATCCCTTGAGGAACTTCCTTGAAGATCATTCCTCTTGATACGTGATGGCTGTACATGATGGGTTTCTAAGATGACTGTAAGCTCTTCTGTTAGGTATTTAGAAACTTTCTTATGCTTGCCACCATGATGGCGTTTGTGATCTCCCTTCTTGATACTTGATGCCTTCTCATGATGGACTTGCTAAGATGACTGTAAGTTCTTCTCTATGGTACTTAGAGTCTTTACATGATAGACATCAAGATGACATGACGCTCTTCTTTCTCTCGGCAGTTCAGAACACTCTTCATGTAGTAGAACTCTCACTTCTACTTCTTTCTTTTTCTATCTCTAAGTGTTCTTGGTGGATCGTAGAGTGAGCCTTCAGACTCACTATCTCACATAGTTTAGAATAGTCCATCGTTACTCTAAAAAACCTGGCAACTCCTGCACTCCTAGATCTTTAAAGCTCTTGTTGATTTATACTCATTCCCAATCCTTCCGTTGGAAAGTAGCCGTTGAAGGCTATTCAAATATCTTCACAGATCTCGAGTTGACTAAGGTAGACTGCTAATGTGACAAGTCATACTTTCTCTGACACTGCAGTCTACTGTTTCACCTACCCATCAGAGATGTCACTTTAATGTCTTGGGCAGGTCGAAGACTTTATTTCCTCCTTCTGATTTCTCGATCAGAGGTTGTCCTTTTGCATCGATGCTCTCAATAAGCTCTTGTCCGAATATTACCCTTGATTGAACCGTTGCAATGCTTGGTCTTGACTATTCAAACTCTACTATTCTGATGCATGTCTTCAAGGACCTGATCGTAGTGTCATGTTGACTGGTAGAGACAACACTACGATCTTGAAGAGTGTTGATTGGATCTTCAATGTAGAACATCTCTTCCTTCTTTTGTGCAGTGCTTCAACACTTCTATTTGCCTCAACAGCTCTCAGATACTGATGACTTGACTTCTTTGTTCTGTCCCCTTCTGAATAGCAAGACACTTTAGATTTATGGCGTGTCTAGCTCGCTTTCTCCTTGTGATCTCCCGTTCACTTATCATTAATGGACTGACCCAATGCTTAATCACTTTAGCCTTGTTCTTCAGAAGCTGTCAAATATCTCTGTATGCACTTCATCAGTTCTTTCTTGTTTAGCAAACACTACGATCCTGGTTACTTCCAAGATCGTTGTCTTTCGTCTCGCTTGATACCATCGACTTCTTCGACTTACCTTCATCGCCATCAAGTCTTCTTCTGATCTCCTTGTGGAAGACTTCATCTCGAATGGCTTCACAACTCAATCTTGATGCTGATTGGTTTGGTGCTTAGATCTTCTGTTAGCTTGCATGCCATTCGTTGAGTGCTCTCTGGTTTCCTTTAGATGGGATGTATCTTTGCAGTGCCAACAAGAGACTCCATTCCTTTGGATATTCTAGGAGTGCTTATTTGTTGAGAATCGTATTTGCTCTACGATTCTGCCTTGGTATTATGAGCACAATGGTTGAGGTCTTAGTTCTGCACTCTACGATTCGGCTTTGGTTGTGCAGACTCTACGACTCCGAGATCAGATCTTGACACTCTACGATTTCTGCCTTGTGCTTGTTGTTTTCATCTGATCTTGCTCGACTACAATCTTTGCCTCTAGTATGATCAGTAGATTCTACAACTCTAGGTGTAGTCTACGATTCTTGACTTGGCTTTGGCAGATACTCTATTGGCTCATAGGCGAAATTTGTCTCACGATTTCGAACACGACTTCCTCAAAGAGACTACGGTCCTGAGGAAGTTCCCCTCGACACACTATGATCCTCTTCTCGTCTCTCCTGGCAGTCTACGAATTCCAAGACTACTATCTTACAGACTACGATTCTGCCTTGATAACTCTCGAGTTTCCTTGACTCTCCTAGCGAATCACGATTTTACAGCAAAGGCTCGACGATCAAACAAGCCTATCTATTACATCATAAGATCAACCTAACATGCTTGATCTTTCTATGTTTATAGTCCTTGTACATCATTTCTTTTTAAGGACTTTTTAAAAATTTGTTTTGCTTATGTAGGATCAACCTAACATACTTGATCAATTCATTCTAAGTCCTTGTACACATGTTTCTATTATCTATCAAAGGACTTTACAGCTATTCTTAATGCAAGAATACTTGCATATTCATTCATATATATTATAATCAAATCATATATAAATAGAAATAACATTCACATGCTTATTCCTAACAATTTCCCCCTATTTGATTATGAAAAAAACAATAAGTGCATATGCATGTTATGAATGAATCTTATATACAGTGAGCAGCTTTATTTCTAAAACAGATAATCATGAATGTTATTTATAATGATGTGTAATTTAATACACTGACATTTTACATCCTGGATTCAGAACATACCTAACTAGTTAGAGATGTACCTCTTTTGGCTCCATGTATGTTTCTAGGATTCTGTTGATTAGCTATTCATCTATTTGGCCTTCTTACTCCTGCTCCCCTTGGGATGATGACTTTTCTGCTTTTCTTTGCTCCCCCTCAGATGTATGCTTCTCTTCTCCTTCTTGCTCCCCCTCTGCCTCGGCATACATAGGCTCATCATTCCTTGGCTCCCACTCGGATGATGACTCTGCCTCTTCTTCTGCTATCTTCTTCTGTGACTTCTTCTCTCCTTTCCTTCTGCTCTTCTTTCCCTTCTTTGAATGCCTCTTGCTCTGCCTCTTTCTATGCCTCTTTTTCTCCCTTTTTTTTCATTAATCAGTTGAGAGAGATGCTCCATGTTGGACATAAGCTGCTCCATCAGGTAGGAGAAGTTAGCAACTTTAAACTTGAGTTCCTGTTGGCCTAGCTCAAGTTGCATTGAGAAAGACTGCTGCATGTTGTCAATCTTGTCAGAGAGGGCTTGGATCTGCTTTTCACTGGCCTTCTTCTCTTGTAGTGCATTTGCCTTCTGATCATTCATGACCTTCAGATAGATGTTATCTCTCTCTTTGAGTTTGAGAGATACATCAGCCATAGTAGGTTGAATTCTATTTTGAAATGAATTATCTCCTGCCGCTGTCAGCTTCTTTGACTCTTCAGTGAATAGAGATATTTTCTCAATCAGTTCATCAGAATTTTTTATCAGCTCCTTCTCAACAGATATTTGATCATCTGGTTGGGCAACTCCTTGTTGAGTATCAGATTGGACTCTACGATCCTCTTCCTTGGATAGATTTTCGAAGGTGTTGAAAATCTGAAGAATCGTTGAGTTCCAATCACTGGTTGAGGATGAAGGAATGTCTGTCAGTAGTGCTTGAGCAGATGGAGGCTTCTGGTATTGAACTTGAATACCATCAGTAGTAGAGTGAACAGACTCTATGATCATCTCCTTGGTCATGATCCTTCTTCCTTGAGAGTCCACTCTACGATCGTAGGGGATATAGTGATTATCGGCATGTCTGTAGACCTTGTAGTGAGGCTGGTTTGTGATTAATTTGGTGGCAAACTTCTTCACCCTTGGGAAGTTTTGTGCTACCAGCTCCATGCTTGGAAAGTGAGAGTAACACCAGCTGAAGTAACTTGCATCCTTTTCAATATGTGCTTTTAGCCAAGGCATCCATTGGAAAAACCACCTCATAAGCAGATCATCAGGATTGTAGAGGATGGTCGTGCAATCTAGCTCCATGTTGTTCTAGTTATTAACTATATCAAAGGTAGTCATCCTTACCACCTTGAGTTGTTCATCTCCATAGTTCACCCATCTTTCTGGTGGTGTTTCTAGTGGTTTATTCGAGACTTCTACCACTATTCTCCTAGTGAATTTTGATGGAGAGAGGACATGATAGAATTATGGTTCCTCTGATTCCTGATTTTTGGAATCATTCTCCATTTCTTCTCTTTCGGAGCTTGAACCATCTTGATCATTTCTAACATTGAATCCTTCTTGCTGCATTTCATTTCCAGAACCTTCTTCAGCAAGATCTTCTTCTGATTCATCTTCTTTGCTACTGGTTCCATCTTCAGCACTTTCATCCTTTGATATAGACTCATCATCACTTAGTTCAATGACAGCATCGGAGTGATCACTACTCTTTTTGGAGGCAAATTTGGCTTGTAGTCTGTAGCTCGTCCTTCTTGTTGGAAGTTCAGCTCTAGGAGTTTCAGATTCTTCTTCCTCTTCAGACTCTGAAGCTTTTGGATCATCATACGAACTTCCTTGAGGTTCAACACTGATAGGGGCAGACCCTTTTTCTTTGGACTCATCACCTTTTGAGCCGTCATGGGGGCTTTCAGGATTGGAAGGGGCATGTTCTTCTTCTTTCGAAACAACATCATTTGACCCATCATCTGGGCTTGTTGGGGCATTTGCATTTGGGGATGGAGTTGGGTCATCTTGAATCTTTTCTTCATCATCAGAGTGAATGATCTGAGGATTAGTCACAGGGCTTGAGCATTCTTCTTCATCAGCAGATGCTGCATTTTCATCCATTAATCCAGCTTCACCTTCACTGCTGGATGTGGTCTGTGGGGACTCAGCCTTGAGATTGTCAGTTACCTTTTCTTCTTCTGATTCTACGTCCTCCTCTTCATCAAATGTACTAGCTTGGGAAACTGAGGCTGGTTTGATTACCACCTTAGCTTTCTTGCTGGATGGCCCTTGAAGTAATCTGTTACTTCTCCTCTTTGTGGTCTATGCAGTTGAGACCTTTGCATCTTCAACCTTGTCCTCAGTTTTCCTCACACCTTTGGATTTCTTTCTGGCTGGTGTGGTTGCTGCTTGTTCAGAGTCATCAAACTCAGAGCTTTCTGCCTCTTTTGCCTTCCTCTTCTTTGTAGAGGCCTTGCTACTGGTCCCAGTTGTCAGCCTTCTGTTCTCCTTTGGGTTTTTCTTCCAATTTACAAACAATTGTGGAGACATTACTTTGTGAACATTCAGAGGTTTTCCCTCATCATCCTTGATTTTGTTTCCCAATTTCTTCTTCAGCACAATGCTCAGTAGTCCTCCATGAAACACTTTTGGAAGCGGTTTTTCTGTAGACTTCTTCAATTCAACCTTTTCTACCCATTTGGATATTTGATTAAATAGGATAACTCCAAAGTTAATTCGTTTCTTCAAGACTATGGCAGACATGATCTTTAACTGTTGATCAAGCAGTGTAGGTGTGCAAAGTGTCCTCTTGATAGTATGCATTTTCCTACTATTTCAGCAAGGAACTCAAATTCCTTAGGGAACTCCTTTTTCTTCATATCCTTTAGACTAGGGTTTCTTTGGTACCCCATAATCTCCTTTTCTTGCTCAGTGTTGATCTCATCAAGGTTTCTCAGTCCTAGGTCAGGGAAACCTAAGCATTGATTTATATCAGATGATTTTAGCTTAAGAGACAGACCTTTAACCTTGGTTGAAAGGGTTTCGACATTTATGGATGCATTTGAGTAGAATTCCTTGACTAGTTCCGTATATACTCGAGTGCTAGCCTCAAGACATTCTAAGAATCCAGATTTCTTCACAAGTTCGAGAATGTCTCTGAACTTCTTTTCGAATTTTTCAAACGTCTTGGTTCCGAACTGAATGCCAGTGATTACTCGCCAGTTTTCCATTTGAGTAGTTCGAGGAATATGGGTATTTGATTCAGAGGGGTTTTTGAGAGATGGCTGATTGTGATTTGGGCAATACTCTAGAGGGTTAATTGATTTTGGCTTTTGAGAGGATTCTAGGGTTTAAAAATGGGAGGGAGAAAGGTTCGATGGTTTCTGATAACTGTTTGTAGATTTTCGAGTTTGTCTTAATGACAGTTCCTTCTAACTCTGCATTATCAGTGATGTGTCATCTAACCATTGGTTGCACGAAGTCCAGTAATGAGCTGTAACTCCCCATAAATTTTCAGTTAGATATTTCTTTCAGAAGAGTAGACGTTTAATTGACGTGGATTGACCGTTGACCTCTTTGGTTCGTAGAGTAGTATGGTAAGGCCGCTATGGACTCTACGTTTTCCTTTGTTGACTCAACGATCAACTTTTGAGAGATACTGCAGTGGATGGTTTTGACATTAATCCTCATCTTGATGCAGCATAGCTTGATCACTGATATACCCCAAGCCAGCTTTGGGCACTTTAGACCTGATGTGCTTTTGCACAGTATCTTTCCAACCTGTATTTGAACATCTCTACTCTTCATCTGAAAGGTTGAGCAATTATTCAGTTCTTCAGAGCTCCTTATGAGCTGGATTATCCTCTGGTAGGACTGCGATCGTCGAGTCTGCTTCTACGATCGCTGAGGTTGCACTACGATCGTGGAGTTCTCTTCAACTTTGATTCTACGATTGTTGACTGACTTGGTTCTTGAGATGACCTTTACTTAGCATTCCTTCTGGATCAAGGTAGCTCAGGAAGGGCCAACCTCTTAGAGTGAGCAAAGGGTCAGGTTTGTCCCTGAGGCGCTTTCTAGATGAAATACTTTAGAAGTGATTTGCAATGATATCTCATTTGACCTTTTCTGGTGGGGAGGTTGTAAGACCCCAACTTTTATAAATAAAGATGAATTTTCTATAAATATTATTTTTGAATAATATGGAGTAAATTTGATATAATGTTATAGTTGTGAGTAATATTTATAAATTTTGCAAAGTAAGCAAGTTGTTATAACATATTCGTTTGGTCGGGGAATATTCTTTTGTGGGGAATATTAAATGACGACCAAGACAATCATTGGTGGATCCCATAATGTAATTATCATTTGATCGAGAGAAAACGACAAAAATACTTTATGAAAATAACTATGAGGTGTTACCGTTAAAACCGTTGAACTACCCGGTAGTAAAAGTACAAAGAATACGCTGTGGTCACAGAAGTAGTACACTGCAGATTGATTATTGATGCTTATATGAGAAGTCACTCACTATACTCAATTATTGCTACAAGAATTGTTTGATCATATCTCTTATATTATTGATTCAATTATTGTCACAAAGATCATCTCAGATAATATGTTATATTATTAAATTAATAATTGAGACGACAAGTTATAAATGATTAATAATTGTTGAAAGATTAAATATGTGTTGATAAAATGATTTGTGGTAATATTTATTCAATCCTTGATGTATATAAAGAGTCTATTATGAGACGTTTGTGGTAAGTTTGGTGATTTTATGGGGGGCCCATATGTCATCATCTAAGAGTCTCTTCGTCAATAGTAATTACCTTCGTCAATAGTAATTTCCTTCGTCAATAGTAATTACCTTCATCAATAGTAATTACCTTTGTCAATAGTAATTACCTTCATCAATAGTAATTACCTTCGTCAATAGTAACTACCTTTACCAGACGTCAAACCACTTTCCGTTTCATATTACAAGCGTCAAACCAATTGTCATTTCACATTACAGGCGTCAAACCACTTTTCTTTTCACATTACCAGTCGTCAAGCCACTTGCCTTTTCACATTTCAAGTGCTAAGCTAGAAATCTTCTATAAATAGAGGCCTAGTGCTTCATTATTTTTCACGAATTCATTCAAGCTATAAAGAGAGAAAGTATAGAGAGAATAAGAGAGAAAGAAGAAGAGTATTCTCATTACTACACTACCGCAGATTCAATCTACTACTAATGTAACGGGTGTTATTCTTTTCTTATTCATGAAGAGAAGCATTGTTATTCCATTGCTTATTATCTGTTGGAATAACTTTCGTGATACGCTGGTTTACCCTATACTTGGTGACATTCTTCTATTATTCATTGGAACATCCCGTTTATGTGTTTTACATTTAGGACCTAGTTCCGCTTTTTATTATTATTCTCGTTGAAACATCCCATGCTCACATGTTTTACACCGGACCGGGTTCCGTCTCTTTTTATTATTATTATATGGAACATCCTGTTTATGTGTTTTTACAGGACCTGGTTCCATCTTTATTATTCATTGGAACATCCTGCGGTTGCAAATTTTGCCCGACCGGTTCTCGTTATTATTATTCTCGTTGAATAATATGTCTATGCTGGGCACCGCATACATGGTGATTTCTTTTATTATTCCATTCTTTATTATACTCGGATGGTTAAAGTTTTGACTTCTATACTCCATGAAATTAGTAGAATATCCTTGATATTTGCGCTTCATCCAAAGATCTTTTCATGGAAATATTCTTCGATCATTATTGAATTTTACTCTACAAAGTAGTATCATGTTGACAATTTGGACATTATTAGTTCTGGATAAATTAATTCTTGAACTTATTTTATTGAATTCTTATATCATTGTCATCATCCTCATGTTTATATTATGTTGAAAGTCATCCGTGGCTTTCAGAAAAGCATAGATGGACTTGGTATGATTATGACCGTGGATTATTCTTGTAATCATGAGCGTAATGTTACAAATGATGTGGTAAAGTTATCATTGGCCCGTAGTGCATTGATGGACGATTGTTGGCATGATCATGACCATTAATGAATACACGAATGTCCTTGGTTGTAGTACATGGATAATTTGTGATCGTGATACTAAAGAATATCCTTGGTCAGTAGTGCGTGGGTGATTCGATGATGTGGATTATTTATTGTCGAGTCCCAAATGATAAAATTCATGAAAACCTTTTAAATCATAAAAGATAGTAGATTTTATTCTCTACTTAACTCTTTTAATGGATTGCTTGTTCATTGTGTAGTTAAACTTGATGTTGTTATATTTTATCGGTTTAACACTGTTGAAGGCTAACGATAATTTATTATGCATTATCTTAGTCATAATATTTCTTCTTGGGCTAGTTGAGCTCACCTTTCTTTCCTTTGTTCTCTTCGTGAAATGAGAACATAGCGAGGGACTAGTCTGGGAACCGGAGTGACGGTCCGAGAGGATAGCATTAGTAGTCCTCACTATTCTCGTGAAATAGTGTGTTAATAATTGAAATGAGGACTCCTTTTGAGTTTGTATAATCTCTAGTAGACAATAATTGTATTCAAACTCACAGTTATGTTTTGTCGTATTGTACACGACAGGGTTATTAGTAAGTTGTATTTGAATTTTGTACCATGTATTTGACGACCTAAGATGGGTGATGTATACCTAATTTTGGGGGCGTCAAAGTTGGTATCAAAGCTTAGGGATATGATCCTTGGCTAAGATGTGAGAATAGTACTAGGAGGGGAGAGACGGGGAATTCCTTCGCTAGTATGACCTACCTAAGTTTATGTGATATTTAATTGGTCGGTCAGAATTTAGGGATAATATGTTATATGTCAATTAACCTTTGTTTTGTGGCAGTATCTGAAAATGACATCCGAGAATGTTGAGAATAGCAATGGAGCACATGCGACCGTTGATTCACCACATATCAATAATCAGGATAATGTGCATCAAGAAGGCGACAATCCTCATGCAAACAACAACACTAACCAAATGATGAATGATCAAATGTTCAGGGGCTTTATGAAATTCATGCAACAGCAGGCGAGAGCGGCTCCTGTCCAAAATGCAGGTGGAAACACTGGAAACTCTCGGGCGGTCACCGCTAAACAGTTCAAGGAGCTGGGATCACCGGAGTTTAAGGGAGAGCCAAAACCACTTATGGCGGAAGCATGGATAAAATAGATCACCAAGATATTTGATGTCTTGGGATGCTCCGAGGAGCAAAAGGTTCCCTTTGCTGCCTTTATGTTGCGAGAAGAGGCAGATTACTGGTGGGAATCGGTAAAACGTACTCAACATGCCGTACTGAAGATGTCTTGGGAGAAGTTCCAAGAGCTGTTCAACAACAAATACTTTCCCAAAAGTATTTGTCACATGAAGGAGGTGTAGATTATCAAGTTGGAACAAAATAATATGACCGTGTCGCAATACGAGGCTAAATTTGCGGAGTTATCCCGATTTGCGTCCCACTTGGTGGATAATAAAGAGAGAATGACACGGATGTTTTTAAGAGGTTTGAAGCAGGAGATACGTCAACATCTTATTTCTCATAAACTATGTTTATATTCAGATGTTGTAAATAGGGCTCAGTTAGTGGAGCGCGATAACGAGTCAACTTAACTAAAAGAGAGTAAATGACAAAATGATAATACCAATGAGAGCATCATCAAGCGGTGACAACAAGCGTGGAGGGAATTAACAGGCCAGAAATGGTAACCACTTCGGTGGTAATCAGGACCAAAACAATAAGAATGGACATTTCAAGAAGAGGAGATTCAACATTGATAGAAAGACGTCAGCACCAGCACCTGTCGTTAAGGAAGGAGAACGACCACCTATCATATGTTTCAAATGCGGAGGGGAGGGGCACATCAGTCCAAACTTCGCGATGCTGTCCAAAGCATGTTATAATTGTGGAAGAGAAGGTCACTTATCCCGATTTTATGGTTCACCGAAGATAAATTCAGCTAGGATGGAGGCACCAAAGGCCGTCCCAGAAAAGTCAAAACCGGTAGTGCAAGGGAGAGTGTTTGTTGTGACCTCCCAGAAAGCAAGGAACCCGAATGAGGTCATCACGGGTAAGCTTTTCATAAACTCTAACGAAATCTATACTTTATTTGATACCGGTTCTACCCATTCTATTATTTCTCCTACTTGCGCTCATTGATTAAATTTGACTCCGGAGAAATTAGACTTTGACTTATCTGTGGAAACTCCGTTGGGAGAAACCTTCATTACATCCACTGTTTATAAGTCTTGTTTGGTTCAAATCGGTACCCTCACATTACCTGTAGATCTTATTTCATTGAAAATACTTGCATTTGACGTGATTTTAGGGATTGATTGGTTAACTACTCATCATGCAAAAATTGATTGTTTCCGTAAAGTTGTTAGCTTTCATATTCCTAATCAACCTATTATGCGAATTCAAGCGACCAAACCATTAAAATCAATCACGGTCATCTCAAGCCATAAAGCTATTCGTTTATTAAAAAATGGATGTCAAGCTTTCTTAGCTCATGTCACAGATTTAAACAAAAATACGTCAGTTTTGAACGATATTTCTATTGTTAATAAATTTCCGGCGATTCTCAAGAAGAACTTACGGCCTACCCCCAGAGTGTGAAATTGAATTTTGTATCGACCTTGAACCCGGTACAAAACCCATTTCCAAAGCTCCATATCGAAAGGCTCCTATTGAACTTCAAGAGTTAAAGACCCAACTACAGGAATTGTTAGACATTGGCTTTATTCGTCCTAGTACTTCTCCTTGGGGTGCTCCTGTTCTATTCGTGAAGAAGAAAGATAGGAGTATGCGACTTTGTATTGATTATCGGGAGTTGAATTATGTCACCATCAAAAATAGGTATCCATTGCCACGTATTGATGACCTGTTTGACCAGTTGCAAGGAGCCAAATTCTTTTCAAAAATTGATCTTCATTCCGAATATCACCAATTGAAGATTAGAACCAATGACATTTCAAAGACGGCTTTCAGAACTCGGTACGGGCATTATGAATTCCTAGTCATGTCCTTTGGATTGACTAATGCTCCTGCTGCCTTCATGGATATGATGAACCGAGTAATCAAGGAATATTTGGATCACTTTGTGGTCGTCTTTATTGATGACATCCTTATTTATTCCAAAAGCCATTAAGATCATGAGCAACACTTGAGGCTGACACTCCAAAAGCTTCGTGAATACAAGCTTTATGCCAAGTTGAAGAAATGCGACTCGGCTTGAGGAAGTAGCATTCCTTGGGCACGTAGTATCAAGTCATGGAATATCTCATTGACCCAAAGAAAGATTGAAGCAATTCAAAGTCGGGAGCAACCTAAATCGATGATCAAGCACGTAGCTTTCGGCTTAAGCTGGTTATTATCGGAGATTCGTGGAAGGATTTTCTCGAATCGCTACTCCATTGACTCAGCTGACTCGGAAAGATACAAAGTTCGGTTGGAGCGAAGAATGTGAGAAGAGTTTTCAAGAACCCAAGAGGAGACTCATTTCGGCACATGTTCTGACAATACCATTTGGCTCGGAGGGATTTGTCATCTACAGAGATGCTTAGGGCAAAGGGTTGGGATGTGTTCTCATGCAACATGGAAAAGTTATAGCCTATGCCTCGCGACAACTCAAAGAATATGAGAGGAATTATCCTACTCATGATCTAGAGTTGGCAGTTGTCTTTGCACTTAAAATTTAGAGGCATTACTTGTATGGGGAGAAAGTGGAGATCTTTACGGATCATAAAAGCCTCAAATATTTCTTCACTCAAAAGGAACTCAACATGCGACAACGACGTTGGCTTGAACTGTTGAAAGATTATGATCATACCATCCAATACCATCCTGGAAAAGCGAACGTGGTAGCTGACGCATTGAGTAGAAAATCATATGCAAGTACGAGTGCGATATTGTCAACACAAAGGCCCATTTTGTGTGACTTGCAAAGGATGGAGATAGAGTTAAAGACTCAGGGACGCATGTGATGATAGCGAGTATACGAGTAGAACCGACTTTAATCGATAAAGTTAAAGCTGCTCAAGCTACAGACCTGGAGCTGATGCGTATGAGGAAGAAAGTGCAAGAAGGTGCTATCTTAGGAAGCAAGAATCGATGAAGAAGGAATACTTCGAGTCAACTCCAGACTTTGTGTTCCTAACGACCCTGATTTAAAGTATAATATCATGATGGAGGCGCACAACACACCATTTGCAATCCATCCCGGGAGTACCAAAATGTATCATGATATTCGCTATATATTTTGGTGGAGCAATATGAAGAGAGAGATAGCTATTTGTTTATCTCAAGGTGTCTAACTTGTCAACGAGTTAAAGCGAGCATCAAGTACCAAAAGGTCCATTGCAACCACTTGAAATTCTAGAATGGAAGTGGGAGCACATTACCATGGATTTCAAGTTATCGGTCTTCCTAAGGTTTCTCAAGGCATAGATGCGATTTGGGTCATTGTTGATAGATTGACCAAGTCTCCGCTTTCATTTTTTACCGATACGAGAAACTTATACACTTGAACATCTTGCTCAGATGTACATAAACTAGATTATAAGACCGCATGGTATACCCAGTATCCATAGTTTCGATCGAGACCCAAGATTCACTTCACGATTTTGGGTTAGTTTGCAAAAAGCTATGGGCATAGACTTCACGATTTAGTTTCTCGGCATATCATCCTCGCAGACGGATGGACAGTCGGAGAGGACTATTCAAACTCTTGAAGATCTATTAAGACTCTGTGTCTTTGATTTCAAGGGAAGTTGGGACAAGTTCTTACCATTGGTGGAGTTTTCCTACAACAACAGTTATCAAGCAATTATTGGCATGGCTCCATTCGAAGCGTTGTATGGAAGAAAGTCTCGTTCTCCAGTATGCTGGGATGAGGTGGGTGAAGTAATGTTGTTGGGACCGGAGTTGGTACGTATGACTACGGAAAAGATTCAAACGATCCGACAACGTATAAAAACCTCACAAGGTCGACAAAAGAGTTATGTTGATCTTCATCGAAAGAACGTGGAATTCGATATAAGAGATCATGTGTTATTGCGTGTTGCTCCATGGAAAGGAGTTATGAGATTTGGAAAGAGAGGAAAACTCAATCCTCGATTCATCGGCCCATTTTTAATCCTCGATCGAGTAGGAACTGTGGGATATAGACTCGCTTTACCGCCAAGTATGTCTTGTGTTCATAACGTTTTTCACATATCCATGTTACGTAAATATGTGAAAGATCCGAACCACATTATTGAGTTAGAACCGAATGAAATAACGGAAGATTTGACGTATGAAGAGGTTCCTGTTCAAATTTTGGATAAGAAGGAACATATTCTACGCTCCAAGGTTATACCTCAAGTCAAAGTTTTGTGGAGAAACCACGATGTTAAGGAAATGACTTGGGAGTTAGAATCTGAAATGAAATCAAGGTATCCTTACCTCTTCGACATACAGTATCGCACTCTAATTTCGAGGGCTTAAATTTCATAAGAAGGGAGGTTGTAAGAGCCCAACTTTTATAAATAAAGATGAATTTTCTATAAATATTATTTTTGAATATTATGCAAGAATTTGATATAATGTTATAGTTGTGGGTAATATTTATAAATTTTGCAAAGTAAGCAAGTTGTTATAAAATATTCGTTTTGGTGGGGGAATATTCTTTTGTCAAGGAATATTAGAATGCAAGCACAATCATCAGTGGACCCCACAACGGAATTATTGTTGGATTGAGAAAACGACAAAAATATTTTTTTATGAAAATAATCATGGAGGTGTTACCGTTAAAACCTGTTGAACTACCCAGTAGTAAAAGTATAAGAATACGCTGGGGTTACATAAGTAGTACACCAGATTGATTATTGATGCTTACGTGAGAAGTCACTCACTATACTCAATTATTACTACAAAGAATTGTTGCATCATATCTCTTATATTATTGATTCAATTATTGTCACAAAGATCATTTGTATAATATGTTATATTATTAAATCAATAATTGAGACGACAAGTTATAAATGATTAATAATTGTTGAAAGATTAAATATGTGTTGATAAAATGATTTGTGGTAATATTTATTCAATCCTTGATGTATATAAAGAGTCTATTATGAGACGTTTGTGGTAAGTTTGGTTATTTTATGGGGAGCCCATATGTCATCATCTAAGAGTCTCTTTGTCAATAGTAATTACCTTCATCAATAGTAATTACCTTCATCAATAGTAATTACCTTCGTCAATAGTAACTACCTTTACTACACGTCAAACCACTTGCCGTTTCATATTACAGGTGTAAAACCCCAATTTTTTAAATAAAGATGAATTTTCTATAAATATTATTTTTGAATATTATGGAGTGAAATTGATATAATAGTTGTGGGTAATATTTATAAATTTTGCAAAGTACATAAGTTGTTATATAATATTCGATTGGTCGGGGAATATTCGTTTTAACAGGGAATATTAGTACAACGGCACAATCATTGGTGGACCCCACAACAGAATTATTGTCGGATTGAGAAAACGACAAAAATACTTTATGAAAATAACGGCGGAAGTTTTACCGTTAACTGTTGAAACACCCGGTGTTAAAAGTACAGTAATACGCGTGGTTGCATAGTAGCATTATACCAGATTAATTATTGATGCTTAAGTGATAAGTCACTCAGTTTTGTTGGTATTATTAATGTAATAATACAGAAAATCTTTTTATATAAAATAGAATACTTTTATAAAGTTATTCTATAAATAGAATATATTATATTCTATTATGCATAGTGTTGCATAGTGTCTGCATAGTGTTTTGCATAGTAAAATCTTTTTATATAAAAAATGTAATACTTTTATAAAGCTATATCTTTTTATTAGACAATAATTAGAATATATTATATTTTATTATGCATAAGTGTTTTGTATAGTGCCTGCATAGTGTTTGCATAGTAAAATCTTTTATAAAGTTATTCGTTTTATTAGATTATAAATAGAATATATTATATTTTATTTTGCTTTAAATATGGATTTGTCGATTAAAGTAAATCAATTTCAACTGCTCATGAGTTAGTTACTATGCATTCCATTTTTCTATAAAAAGAAGCTCATTCATTCATTATTTTCTTATTTAATTCAATTTGAAACTCTAGAGAGATAAACTATAGAGAGAGAAAGAAGAAAGTATTCGCTACTTCACTACTTATATATCCAATTCTTCTTCTTCTTAAGGTAGGGAATATTATTTATTTTACTCGTAAGGAGTGTTATTCTTTCTTATTCATGAAGAGAACTGTTGTTATTCCAATTTTTATTATTCTATTGGAATAACCTATATACGCGGTCTACCCTATACTTGGTGACATTCTTCTATTATTCTGTTGGAACATCCTGTCTCGTGTGTTTTTTACAGGACCGGTTAAAATCTTTATTATTATTCCGTTGGAACATCCCATCATGTGTTTTACACCGCACTGGTTCCATCTTTATTATTATTCCGTTTGGAACATTCGTCGCTGTGTTTTTACATCGGACTGGTTCCGCTCTTATTATTATTCGTTGGAACATCCTCGTCGTGTGTTTTACGGACCTAGTTAAATCTTTATTATTCTCGTTGGAACATCCCGCTTGCAAAATTTTGCCTCGACCGTTCCGTTATTATTATTTCATTTGAATAACTTGTCATCTAAGTACCGCATGCATGGTGATTTCTTTTGTTATTCCATTCTTTATTATACTCAGTTGGTTAAAGTTTCGACTTCTATACTCCATGAAATTTGTAGAATATCCTTGATATTTGCGCCTCATCCATTATCTTTTCATGGAAATATTCTTCTGATCATTCTTGAATTTTACTTTACAAAATAGTATCATGTTGACAATTTGAACGTTAATAATTCCTGGATAAAATAATTCTTGAACTTATTTTATTGGATACTTATATTATTGTCATCATCCTCATGTTTATATTTTGTTGAAAGTCATCTGTATTCAGTAGTGCATAGATGGACTTGGTATGATTATGACTGTGGATTATTCAGTGTAATCATGACCGTAATGTTACAAATGATGTGGTAAAAGTTCTCATTGGCCCGTAGTGCATTGATGGACAGTTGTTGGCATGATCATGACCATTAATGAATACACAAATATTCTCGCCCGTAGTAGTGCATGGATAATTGTGGTCGTGATACTAAAGAATATCCTGGTCGTAAAGCGAGGGATGATTCGATGATGTGGAATATTTATTGTCGAGTCTCAACAATAATGTTGATGAAAAACCTTTTAAATCATAAAAGATAGTAGATTTTATTTTCTACTTGACTCTTTTAATGGATTGCTTGTTCCATCGCAGCTTAAACTTGATGTCTATTATATTTTATCAATTTAACATTGTTGGAGACTAATGATAATTTATTCTGCATTATCTTAGTCATAATATTTCTTACTGGGCTAGTTGAGCTCACCCTTTTCTTTCACTGTTCTCTTCAGGAAATGAGAATATAGCTAGGACGAGTCGGGGAACGGAGTGATGGTCCAGAGGATAGCGTTAGTAGTCCTCACTATTCTGTGAAATAGTATGATAATAATTGTAATGGGGACTCCTTTTGAGTTTGTATAATCTCTAGTAGATAATATTTGTATTCAAACTCACAGTTTATGTTTGTCGTATTGTACACGACAGTTGTATTAGTAAGTTGTATTTGAATTCTGTACCATATATCTGACGACCCAAGATGGGTGATGTATACCTAATTTTGGGGGCGTCACAGTTGGTATCAAAGCTTAGGGATATGATCCCTGGCTAAGATGTGAGACTAGAACTAGGAGGGGAGAGACGGGGAATTTCTTCGCTAGTATGACCTACTTAAATTTATTTTGTATTTAAATTGGTTGGTCAGAGTTTAGAGATATTATGTTACATGTCAATTAACCTTTGTTTTGTGGCAGTATCTGAAAATGACATCCAAAAATGTTGAGAATAGCAATGGAGCACAAGAGACCATTGAGTCTCCACATATCAATAATCAGGAGAATGTGCATCAGGAAGGTGACAATCCTCATACAAACAACAACACTGACCAAATGCTGAATGATGGATTGTTCAGAGGCTTTATGCAATTCATGCAACAGCAGGCGAGAGCGGCTCCTGTCCAAAATGTAGGTGGAAACACTGGAAACTCTCGGGCGATCACCGCTAAATAGTTCAAGGAGCTGGGACCACCGGAGTTTAAGGGAGAGCCAAAACCACTTATGGCAGAAGCATGGATAAAGCATATCACTAAGATATTTGATGTCTTGGGATGCTCCAAGGAGCAAAAGGTTCCCTTCACGCTTTTATGTTGCGCTTGGAGAGGCGACATCGGTGGGAATTCCAGAAACGTACTCAACTCGCCGTAGTGCTTAAAGATGTCTTGGGAGAAGTTCCAAGAGCTGTTCAACGACAAATACTTTCCCGAAAGTATTCGTCACATGAAGGAGGTGGAGTTTATCAAATTGGAGCAAAACAATATGACCGTGTCGCAATACGAGGCAAAATTTACGGAGTTATCCCGGTTTGCATCCCACTTGGTGGATAATGAAGAGAGAATGGCGCGAATGTTTTTAAGAGGTTTAAAGCCGGAAATACGTCAACATCTTATTTCTCATAAACTGTGTTTGTATTCAGATGTTCTAAATAGGGCTCAGTTGGTGGAGCGCGATAACGAGTCAATGCAACCAAAAGAGAGCAGCCGACAAAATGATAATACCAGTGAGAGCAGTCATCAAAGCGGTGACAACAAGCGTGGAGGGAATCAACAGGCCAGAAATGGTAACCACTTCGGTGGTAATAAGGGCCAAAATAATAAGAATGGACATTTCAAGAAGAGGAGATTCAACAATGATGGAAAGACGTCAGCACCAGCACCCGTTGTTAAGGAAGGAGAAAGACCACCTATAATATGCTTCAAATGCAGAGGGGAGGGACACATCAGTCCAAATTGTGCGATGCCGTCCAAAGCATGTTATAATTGTGGAAGAGAAGGTCACTTAGCTCGATTTTGTCGTTCACCGAAGACAAATTCAGCTAGGATGGAGACACCAAAGGCTATCCCAGAAAAGTAAAAGCCGGTAGTGTAAGGGAGAGCGTTTGTTGTGACCTCCCAGAGAGCAAGGAACCCGAATGAGGTCATCACGGGTAAGCTTATCATAAACTCTAGCGAAGTCTACACTTTATTTGATACCGGTTCTACCCATTCTTTTATTTCTCCTACTTGCGCTCAACGATTAAATTTAACTCCGGAGAAATTAGACTTTGACTTATATGTGGAAACTCCGTTGGGAGAAACCTTCATTACATCCACGGTTTATAAGTCTTGTTTAGTTCAAGTTGGTACCCACACATCATCTATCGATCTTATTGTATTAAAAATACTTGTATTTGATGTAATTCTAGGGATTGATTGGTTAACTACTCATCATGCAAAAATTGATTATTTTCGTAAGGTTGTTAGCTTTCATATTCCTAATCGACCTATTATGCGAATTCAAGCAAACAAACCATTAAAATCAATCACTGTCATCTCAAGCCATAAAGCTATTCGTTTATTGAAAAATGGATGTCAAGCTTTCTTAGCTCATGTCACAGATCTAAACAAAAATACGTCAGTTTTGAATAATATTTCTATTGTTAATGAATTTCCGACGTATTCCTTGAAGAACTTCCCGCCTACCCCCCAGCGTGAAATTGAATTTTGTATCGAGCTTGAACCCGAGACAAAACCCATTTCAAAGCCCCATATCGAATGGCTCTATTGAACTTCGAGGAGATAAAGACTCAATCTGTAGGAATTGTTAGACATTGGCTTTATTCGTCCTAGTACTTCGCCTTGGGGTGCTCGTGTTCTATTCGCGTGAAGAAGAAAGATGGGAGTATGCGACTTTGTATTGATTATTGGGAGTTGAATCATGTCACCATCAAAAATAGGTACCCATTGCCACGTATTGATGACTGTTTGACCGATTGCAAGGAGCCAAATTCTTTTCAAAGATTGATCTTCGTTAGGATATCACCAATTGAAGATTAGAACCGATGATATTCCAAAGGCGCCTTTTCGAACTGAGACGGTCATTATGAATTCCTAGTCATGTCCTTTGGATTGACTAATGCTCATGCTGCCTTCATGGATATGATGAACCGAGTATTCAAGGAATATTTGGATCATTTTGTGGTCGTCTTTATTGATGACATCCTCATATATTCTAAAAGCCGTGAAGATCATGAGGAACACTTGAGGCTGATACTCCAAAAGCTTCGTGAATACAAGCTTTATGCCAAGTTGAAGAAATGCGAGTTCTGGCTTGAGGAAGTAGCATTCCTTGGGCACGTAGTATCAAGTCATGGAATATCTCATTGACCCAAGCAAAGATTGAAGCTATTCAAAGTCGGGAGCAACCTAAATCGATGATCAAAGTACGTAGCTTTTTCTGGCTTAATTTGGTTATTATCGGAGATTCGTAGAAGGGTTTTCTCGAATCGCTACTCCACTAACTCAGTTGACTCAAAAAGATACAAAGTTCGGTTAGAGCGAGGAATGTGAGAAGAGTTTTCAAGAACTCAAGAGGAGACTCATTTCAAAGACTGCTCGACAATACCATCTGGTTCGGAGGGATTTGTCATCTACAATGATGCTTCGGGCAAAGGGTTAGGATGTGTTCTCATGCAACATGGGAAAGTCATAGTCTATGCCTCACGACAACTCAAAAGAATATGAGAGGAATTATCCTACTCATGACCTAGAGTTAGCAGCTGTTGTCTTCGCACTTAAAATTTGGAGGCATTACTTGTATGGGGAGAAAATGGAGATCTTTACGGATCATAAAAGCCTCAAATATTTCTTCACTCAAAAGAAACTCAACATGCGACAACGACGTTGGCTTGAATTGTTGAAAGATTATGATCATACCATCCAATACCATCCTGGAAAAGCGAACGTGGTAGCTGACGCATTGAGTAGAAGATCATATGCGGGTACGAGTGTAATATTGTCAACGCAAAGGCCCATTTTGTATGACTTGTAAAGGATGGAGATAGAGATAAAGACTCCAGGGACCCACGTGATGATGGCAAATATACGAGTAGAACCGACTTTAATTTATAAAATTAAAGCTGCTCAAATTACAGATCCGGAGCTGATGCTTATGAGGAAGAAAGTGCAAGAAGGTGCGATGCCGGAAGCAAGAATCGATGAAGAAGGAATACTTCGAGTCCACTCCAGACTTTGTGTTCCTAACGACCCTGATTTAAAGTATAAAATCATGATGGAAGCGCACAACACACCGTTTGTAATCAATCCTAGGAGTACCACAATGTATCATAATTTTCGACATACATTTTGGTGGGCCAATATGAAGAGAGAGATAGCACTGTTTATCTCAAGGTGTCTAACGTGTTAACAAGTCAAGGCGGAGCATCAAGTACAGAAAGGTCCATTGCAGCCACTTGAAATTCCAGAATGGAAGTAGGAGCACATTACCATGGATTTTGTTACTGGTCTTCCCAAGGTTTCTCAAGGCATAGATACGATTTGGGTCATTGTTGATAGATTGACCAAGTCTGCCCATTTCTTACCGATACGAGAGACTTATACACTTGAACGTCTTGCTCGTATGTACATAAACGAGATTGTAAGACTGCATGGTATGCCAGTATCTATAGTTTCTGATCGAGACCCAAGATTCACTTCACGATTTTGGGTTAGTTTGCAAAAAGCTATGGGCACAGATTTACGATTTAGTTTCAAAGATATCATCCTCGAAGACGGACGGACGGACAATGGAGAGGACTATTCAAACTCTTGAAGATCTATTAAGACTCTGTGTCTTTGATTTCAAGGGAAGTTGGGACAAGTTCTTACCATTGGTGGAGTTTTCCTACAACAACAGTTATCAAGCAATTATTGGCATGGCTCCATTCGAAGCGTTGTATGGAAGAAAGTCTCGTTCTCCAGTATGCTAGGATGAGGTGGGTGAAGCAACGTTGTTGGGACCAAAGTTAGTACGTATGACAACAGAAAAGATTCAAACGATCCGGCAGTGTATAAAAACCTCACAAGATCGACAAAAGAGTTATGCTGATCTTCATCGAAAGGATGTGGAATTCGATATAGGAGATCATGTGTTGTTACGTGTTGCTCCATGGAAAGAGGTAACGAGATTTGGAAAGTGAGGAAAGCTCAATCCTCGATTTATCGGCCCATTTTTAATCCTTGATCGAGTAGGAACTATGGCCTATAGACTCGCTTTACCGCCAAGTATGTTTCGTGTTCATAACGTTTTTCACATATCCATGTTATGTAAATATGTGGAAGACCCGAACCACATTATTGAGTTGGAACCGGATGAAATGGCGGAAGATTTGACGTATGAAGAGGTTCCTGTTTAAATCTTGGATAAGAAGGAACATATTCTACGCACTAAGGTTATACCTCAAGTCAAAGTTTTGGGAGAAACCACGATGTTGAGGAAATGACTTGAGAGTTAGAATCTAAAATGAAATCAAGGTATCCTTACCTCTTCGACATACCAGGTACGTACCCTAATTTCGAGGGCAAAATTTCATAAGAAGGGGAGATTGTAAAACCCCAACTTTTTGAATAAAGATGAATTTTCTATAAATATTATTTTTGAATATTATGGAGTGAAATTGATATAATAGTTGTGGGTAATATTTATAAATTTTGCAAAGTACGCAAGTTGTTATATAATATTCGATTGGTCGGGGAATATTCGCTTTTAACAGGAATATTAGTACAACGACACAATCATTAGTGGACCCCACAAGCGGAATTATTGTTTGATTGAGAAATGAAAAATACTTTATGAAAATAACGGCGGAAGTTTTACGGTTAACTGTTGAAACACCCAGTGTTAAAAGTACAGTAATACGCGTGGTTGCATAGTAGCACACGGTATTAATTATTGATGCTTAAGTGATAAGTCACCCAGTTTTGTTGGTATTATTAATGTAATAATACAAAAAATCTTTTTATATAAAACAGGATACTTTTATAAAGTTATTCTATAAATAGAATATATTATATTCTATTATGCATAGTGTTGCATAAGTGTCGCATAGTATTTTGCATAGTAAAATCTTTTTATATAAAATGTAATACTTTTATAAAGTTATCATTTTATTAGAAAATAATTAGAATATATTATATTTTATTATGTATAGTGTTTGTATAAGTGCTCGCATAGTGTTTCAGATAGTAAAATCTTTTATAAAGTTATTCATTTTATTAGATTATAAATAGAATATATTATATTTTATTTTGCTTTAAATATGGACCTATCGATTAAAGTAAATCAATCTCTAATTGCTCATGAGTTAGTTACTATGCATTCCATTTTTCTATAAATAGAAGCTCATTCATTCATTATTTTCTTACTTAATTCATTGAAACTCTAGAGAGATAAACTATAGAGAGAAAGAAGAAATTATTCTGCTACTTCACTACTTATATATCCAGTACTCTTCTTCTTAAGGTAGGGAATATTATTTGTTGTACTCGTAAGGAGTGTTTTTCTTTCTTATTCATGAAGAGAACTGTTGTTATTCCAATTCTTATTATTACATTGGAATAACTTTGTATACGCTGATCTACCATATACTTGGTGACATTCTTCTATTATTCTCGTTAGAACATCCCGCATGCATGTGTTTTACACCGGACCGGTTTCGTTTTTATTATTATTCCGTTGGAACATCCACGTCATGTGTTTTTTATAGGACTGGTTAAAATCTAATTATTATTTCGTTGGAACATCCGATGCGTGTGTTTTACACCGGACATGGTTAAAATCTTTATTATTCTGTTGGAACATCCCGCTTGTGAAAATTTTTGCTCGACCTGGTTCTCGTTATTAATATTCATTGAATAACTCGTCATGCGCAAGTACCGCATGCATGGTGATTTCTTTTGTTATTCCATTCTTTATTATACTCGGTTGGTTAAAGTTTTGACTTCTATACTCCATGAAATTAGTAGAATATCCTTGATATTTGTGCTTTATCCAGATCTTTTCATGAAAATATTCTTCCGATCATTCTTGAATTTTACTCTACAAAACAAAGATCATGTTGACAATTTGGACGTTAATAATTCTCGGATAAAATAATTCTTGAACTTGTTTTATTGAATTCTTATATCATTGTCATCATCCTCGTGTTTATATTTTGTTGAAAGTCATCTGTGGCTTGTAGTGCATAGATGGACTTGGTATGATTATGACCTGGGATTATTCGGTGTAATCATGACCGTAATGTTACAAATGATGTGGTAAAAGTTCTCATTGGCCCGTAGTGCATTGATGGACAATTGTTGGCATGATCATGACCATTAATGAATACACAAATATTCTTGGCCCGTAGTGCATGAATAATTGTGGTCGTGATACTAAAGAATATCCTTGGTAGTAGTGTAGGGGTGATTCGATGATGTGGAATATTTATTAAGTCGAGTCTCGCCGATAACTTGATGATGAAAAACCTTTTAAATCATAAAAGATAGTAGATTTTATTTTACTTGACTCTTTTAATGGATTGCTTGTTCATCGCAGCTGATTAAACTTGATGTCTATTATATTTTATCGGTTTAACATTGTTGGAGACTAATGATAATTTATTCGCATTATCTTAGTCATAATATTTCTTCTTTGGGCTAGTTGAGCTTACCCTTTCTTTCTTTGTTCTCTTGTGAAATGAATATATAGCCGGGACGCCTGGGGAACGGGGTGATGGTCCAGAGGATAGAATTAGTAGTCCTCACTATTATATGAAATAGTGTGATAATAATTGTAATGAGGACTCCTTTTGAGTTTGTATAATATCTAGTAGATAATATTTGTATTCAAACTCACAGTTTATGTTTGTCGTATTGTACACGACAGTTGTATTAGTAAGTTGTATTTGAATTCTATACCATGTATTTGACGACCCAAGATGGGTGATGTATACCTAATTTTGGGGGCGTCACAATAGGCGTCGAACAAATTGTCGTTTCACATTACAGACGTCAAACCACTTTTCTTTTCACATCACCAGTCGTCAAGCCACTTGCCTTTTCACATTTCAAGTGCTAAGCTAGAAATCTTCTATAAATAGAGGCCTAGTGCTTCATTATTTTTCACTTAATTCATTCAAGCTATAGAGAGAGAAAGTATAGATAGAATAAGATAGAAAGAAGAAGAGTATTCACATTACTACACCATGCAGATTCAATCTACTACTAATGTAAGGGGTATTATTCTTTCTTATTCATGAAGAGAACTGTTGTTATTCCATTGCTTATTATTACATTGGAATAACTTTGTATAATGTGATTTACCCTATACTTGGTGACATTCTTCTATTATTTCATTGGAACATCCTCATCTGTGTGTTTTACACGGACTGGTTAAAATTTTTTATTATTATTTTGTTGGAATATTCTGATCGTGTTTTACACCTAGGACCGGTTACATCTTTATTATTATTCATTTGGAACATCCTGTCTGTGTGTTTTACACCGGACCGGTTCCGCTTTCTTTATTATTCGTTGGAACACATCCGCTTGTGCAAATTTTGCTCGACTCGTTCCGTTATTATTATTTCATTGAATAACTGCATACATGCTAAGTACCGCATGCATGGTGATTTCTTTTGTTATTCCATTCTTTATTATACTCAGTTGGTTAAAATTTTAACTTCTATACTCCATGAAATTAGTAGAATATCCTTGATATTTGCGCTTCATCCAGTATCTTTTCATGGAAATATTCTTCCGATCATTATTGAATTTTACTCTACAAAGCAAAGATCATATCGACAATTTGGACATTATTAGTTCCTGGATAAATTAATTCTTGAACTTGTTTTATTGAATTCTTATATCATTGTCATCATCCTCATGTTTATATTATGTTGAAAGTCATCTCGTATTCTGTAGTGCATAGATGGACTTGGTATGATTATGACCTGTGGATTATTCAAATGTAATCATGACCGTAATGTTACAAATGATGTGGTAAAAGTTATCATTGGTCCGTAGTGCATTGATGGACGATTGTTGGCATCATCATGACCATTAATGAATACACGAATGTCCTTGGTCAGTAGTACATGGATAATTTGTGGTCGTGATACTAAAGAATATCATTGGTCAGATTGCATGGGTGATTCGATGATGTGGATTATTTATTGTCGAGTCCCAAATGATAAAAGTCATGAAAAACCTTTTAAATCATAAAAGATAGTAGATTTTATTCTTTACTTAACTCTTTTAATGGATTGCTTGTTCACTGCAGCTTAAACTTGATGTTGTTATATTTTATCGTTTAACACTTTGTTGAAGGCTAACGATAATTTATTCTGCATTATCTTAGTCATAATATTTTCATTGGGCTAGTTGAGCTCACCCTTTCTTTCACTGTTCTCTTCAGGAAATGAGAACATAGCAGGGACTAGTCGGGGAATGGAGTGACGGTCCAGATGATAGCATTAGTAGTCCTCATTATTCTGTGAAATAGTGTGTTAAAAATTGTAATGAGAAATCCTTTTGAGTTTTTATAATCTCTAGTAGACAATAATTGTATTCAAACTCACAGTTATGTTTTGTCGTATTGTACACGACAGTTGTATTAGTAAGTTGTATTTGAATTTTGTACCATGTATCTGACGACCCAAGATGGGTGATGTATACCTAATTTTGTGGGCCCCATAACGGAAAGCGATTGGATGAAGAAAACGTCAAGTATAAGATATTTATAAATAACGGCGTAGTTGTTACCGTTAATACTGTTGGAATACCTGGTGGTTAAAACACAGTAATACGCGTTGTTGCACCGTAACACATGGTATTGCACCAATTATTAATTCTTACGTAAGAAGGCACTACTCAATAATTGTTACAGTAATTACTGTTCAGTATTTTATTTTATTGATTCAATAATTGTTGCGTTGATATTTTATATTATTGTTGTTTCAATAATTGCAACTACACAGTATTTTCTATTATTGAAGCAATAATTCATATTATCTGAATAATATTATTAGATAACATTATTGGAAATATCTAGAAAGTTCTGTCTAAGGAGAGGTTTGGTCACCTAATTGTGAGCCAGTGAGGAGAAATCCTTATTGGAAAGCCCCTTCTTTCTTGGGAACTGTCTGGTTGTCAGTATTGTGATTCGGTAATATTATTTGTGAATAATTAATTATTGATTTATATGATAAGGAAAATATTCATTTTATGTGGATATAGATGGAGAATTTTTTTAAAGTGACAATTGTTAAAAATCGATATTTTATTTTTTCTGATAAAATAATATTTTATTATTATAGTATAATAATAATGATATTTTTTACAATGAATGTGGGATATATGAGTATATGAGGAGGAATAGTATTTTTGTTGCAAAAGTTGTTTAAAACATGTTAAACATGTCTGTGTGCCCATTTCTTGACTGAAATTTGATTATAGCCTGTAAAATCTCTTGTTTGTGGATTTCGGTCAATTTTTGTTTGGAATTTGGAAAAACATGTGGTTCGAATTTTTCTGACAAAAGGGCTATTTATTATGAATTATTGAAGTTATGAAGTTCTGAAATAATTAATTTTTGGAAGTTTAATTTATTTTTATTAATAAAAATGTTTTTTATATTTTGTGGGCATCATTAACATGTGCAAGGTGGCTGAATTCAGATTCAAGAAGTGGGCGTAGGAATTTTGTATATATATATTAATATTATATTAAATTTTCTGCTTTGATGTTGTAAGCATTTTCCTATAAATAGGGTGCTTAGGTTAGAATTGAAAATCACACCAGAAACTGAAGTTTTCTCTCTCTTCCTCTCTCTATATTATCGAACGTATTCTTGTGAGTATTTTAAGACTTTGAGTGTTGTTATATCAAGTAAGTTCCTTCAAACTCTATATCCAAAGATTCCTAGGTCGTAAATTGTCTTTTCGAGGTAAGGGATACTATTATTTTTTTTAAATGATATTCTTCTTTCAATATCATTATACTGGTATATTGGAAATATTTTTTTGTGAAATTTTTGTCTTTTGGTGTCGGGGCACTATTCACGTATACGACACTATTCACAGAAAAATAAATTTTTAAATTTTTGTCCAAAATATCTATTATGGATACTAGCTTTGATTATATCCATGTTTTGATCATTCTTGAATTTTACTCCACTATGATTATTTATGAGGTATTTTTGGACATGGATAAACCAAATACTTAATCCTTAATATTTGTTATTTTGTTTCACCGGATTCGTTTCCTTTAAAATATTTTTCATCATCCTCAAATCTAAATGATGATATTATCGAATATCTTTGGCCTCGTAGTGCAAAAGATGAATGATTTTCGATGAATATCTTTGGCCCAGAAAAAAGATGAACATGTGTTTAGATGAACATGACTAATCGATGAATATCTTTGGCCTGTAGTGCAAAGATGAATATTTGATTCCAGATATATGTTGATTGATGTTACAGGATAAAATATTGACGATGGACTTTTAAATTCATATATAGAAGATAGTAGATTTTATTCTCTATTTAACTCTTCTAATGAATTATTATTTTTTTGCGAATATTGATTTAAAACTTGTTGTCTATCAGTATTCTATTAGATTTTTTCTGTTGAAGACTAACGATAATTTGTTCTATATTATCTTGGTCATAATATTCTTCTCGGGCTAGTTGAGCTCACCCTTTTCCTTTTTGTTCTATTTTCTTCTCGTGGAGGCGAGAATGTAGCAAGTAGTAGTCTGGGGGTATGGAATGAAGGTTCTAGAAAGTCATTTTAGTAGTCCTCACCATTTTGTAAAATAATGTATCAATAATTGTAATGAGGACTTATTTGAGTGTGGATATTGTTCAGATAACAATATTTATATTTAAACTCACGCTTTTTATGTTGTTTTAATAAAGTTGTAGTTATTTTCATACCATGTATTTTGACGACTCGGAATGGGTGTTGTATACCTATTTTGGGGGGCCACAGCTTGGTATCGAGAGCTTTAGGATATGATCTCTGGCGGAGATCGGGGAATAGAACTAGGAGGGAGAGACGAGTAGTAACCGCCGCTAGCTAGTATCCTACCTAAGCTTATTTGTTGGTCATCATAATATAGGATATTATGTGATATGTTAATTTGTTAAATTAACCCTTGTTTTATGGCAGTATTTGAGAATGTCGACTGAGAATGTTAACAGTGGAGTAAATGAGACCTTGGAGACACCTTTGCTCACCAATGAGGAGAACGTGCAACAGGCTGGCAATGTTCCTCTTGTAAACAACACCACTGAGCAGACGATGAACGATGAGATGTTTAGAAGCTTTTTGCGATTCATGCAAAATCAGACGAAGGAGATACCTGTTCAAAATATAGGAAGAAACAATGGCAACGCATGGCTGGTCACAGCCAAGCAGTTGAAAGAGTTGGGACCACCAGAATTCTGGGGAAAGCCGGATCCAATTAAGGCCGAGACACGGGTCAAGCAAATTACCAAGATATTCGATGTCTTGGGATGCACAGAGGAACGGAAAGTTCCATTCGCCACTTTTATGTTCCGTAATGAGGCAAATTACTGGTGGGAATCTGTGAAGCTTACCCATCCAGCCGTGCTCAGCATGTCTTGGGAGACATTTCAGAAACTGTTCAATGACAAATACTTTCCTGAAAGTGTTCGTCATATGAAGGAGGTAGAGTTTATTAGATTGGAACAACAACAACAAGGCGGTGTCCCAAAGACGAGGCGAGGTTCATGAGTTATCCAGTTGCATCTCATTTGGTGGAGAATGAGGAACGTATGACGTGGATGTTTTCGAGAGGTTTGAAACCCGGCATACGCCAATATCTCATTTCTCATAAATTTTCTCTCTATTCGAGATGTTGTCAACAGTGGCTCAATTATTAGAGCGAGATAACGAGTACTGGTCAACCGAGGGACCACAACCAGATCATACGGTGGATGTTAGCTTATCGTAACAACGATAACTAGCGGAGAAAGAAAAATACAGACAAGAGCGGCAATCACTCTGGTGGTAATCATAGCTATGAGAATAGAAAAAGCGAGTCGGAAGGAGATTTTTAAAAGAGGAGATTCAACAATGACAATACGAAGACGTCAAAGACCAAAGAAGAATCGGGTTTCAAGGGAGGAGAACGACCACCGGTCATATGCTATAAGTACGGAAAAGAATGACATATCAGCCCAAACTGCCAACAACAGTTTAAGGTATGTTATAATTGTGGAAAGGAAGGACATATCGCTCGAGATTGCACTGTAGCGAAACCAAGTCCAGCGGGGATGGTGACTCAAAAGGCTGCCCCAGAAGAGTCAAAGTCAACGGTTCCTGGAAGAGCGTTTGTCGTGACTGGTCAACATGCGAGGAACCCAAACGAGGTGATCACGGGTAAGCTAATCATAAATTCATGTGAAGTTTATACCTTACTAGATACCGGTGCTACCCATTCATTTATTTCTCCTGCTTGTGCTCAACGTTTAAATTTGACTCCGGAGAAATTAGACTTTGACCTATCTGTGGAAACTTCGTTAGAGAAACTTTCATCACATCCACTGTTTATAAATCTTGTTTGATCCAAGTTGGCACCATCACCTTACCTGTTGACCTTATCTCTTTAAAGATACTTGCATTTGACGTGATTTTAGGGATTGATTGGTTAACTACTCATCATGCCAAAATTGATTGTTTTCGTAAGGTTGTTAGTTTTCATATTCCTAATCAACCTGTTGTTCGAATTCAAGCAACTAAACCATTAAAATCAATTACTGTCATATCAAGTCATAAAGCTATTCGTTTATTGAAAAATGGATGTCAAGCTTTCTTAGCCCATGTTATGGATTTGAATAAAGACACATTATATTTGAATAATATTCCTATTTTTATTGACTTTCCTGACGTATTTCTTGAAGAACTTCCCGGTCTACCCCCAAAACGTGAAGTTGAATTTCTTTATTGATCTTGAATCTAGTACAAAGCCCATTTCAAAAATCCCATATCGAATGGCTCCTATTGAACTTCAGGAGTTAAAGGTCCAACTACATGAGTTATTGGACATCGGTTTTATTCGTCCTAGTACATCTCTTAGGGGTGCTCCAGTTTTATTCGTAAAGAAGAAAGATGGGAGTATGTGACTTTGTATTGATTACCGGGAATTGAACCATGTTACCATCAAGAATAGGTATCCGCTAACTCGTATTGATGACCTGTTTGACCGGTTGTAAAAGGAGCACAATTCTTTTCAAAGATCGATCTTCGATTCCGGATATCATCACCAAGGTTAAAACCGAGGATATTCAAGATCGCTTTCGTAACTCCAGACGGGCATTATGAATTCCTAGTCATGTCTTTTGGATTGACTAATGCTCCTGCGGCTTTCATGGATATGATGAACCGAGTATTCAAGGATTATTTGGATTAGTTCATTGTTGTCTTTATTGATGACATCCTCATATATTCCAAAAGCCGTGAAGATCATGAGCACCATTTGAAGCTGGTACTGCAAAGGCTTCGTGATAACAAGATATATGCCAAGCTGAAGAAATGCGAGTTCTGGCTTGAGGAAGTAGCATTCCTTGGGCACGTGGTGTGAAAACACGGAGTATCTGTTGACCCGGCGAAGATTGAAGCAATGCAAAGTTGGGAGCAACCAAAATCGGTGACCGAAGTACGTAGCTTTTTGGGCTTAGCTGGTTATTATCGGAGATTCATGGAATGATTTTCTCGAATCGCGACTCCATTAACTCAGCTGACTCGGAAAGATATCAAATTCGTATGGAGCGAGGAATGCGAGAAGAGTTTCCAAGATCTCAAGAGGAGACTCATTTTGTCACCTATTTTGACAATACCATCTGGTTCAGATGGATTTGTTATTTACAGCGATGCTTCAGGCAAAGGGTTAGGATGTGTTCTCATGCAACATGGGAAAGTCATAGCCTATGCCTCGCGACAACTTAAAGAATATGAGAGGAATTGTCCTACTCATGATCTAGAGTTGGCAGCAGTCCTTTTCGCGCTAAAGATCTGGAGGCACTATCTATATGGGGAGAAAGTGGAGATATATTCAGACCATAAAAGCCTCAAATATTTCTTCACCCAAAAGGAACTCAACATGCGACAACGACGTTGGCTCGAGCTGTTGAAAGACTACGACCATACCATTCAATACCATCCTGGAAAAGCAAACGTGGTAGCTGACGCGTTGAGTAGAAGATCATATGCGGGAACGAGTGCGATGTTGTTAACACAAAGGCCTATTTTGTGTGATTTACAAAAAATGAAGATAGAATTCAAGACTCCGGGGACCCATGCAATGATGTCAAGTATACGTATAGAACCAACTTTAATCGAAAAAGCTAAAGTTGCTCAAGCCACAGACCCGGAGCTGATGCGTATGAAGAAGAAAGTACAAGAAGGTACTATTCCAGAAGCAAGAATCGATGAAAAAGGAATACTTCGGGTCCACTCCAGAATTTGTGTTCCTAACGATTCTAATTTGAAATACAATATCATGATGGAGGCACATAATACACCATTTGCAATCCATCCTGGAAGTACCAAAATGTATCGTGATCTTCGACATACATTTTGGTGGAACAATATGAAGAGAGAGATTGCAAAGTTTATCTCGAGGTGTTTAACTTGTCAACGTATAAAGGCCCAGCATCAAGTGCCAAAGGGTCCATTACAACGACTTGAGATTCTGAAATAGAAGTGGGAACACATTACCATGGATTTCGTTACGGGTCTTCCCACGTTTTCCCAAGGCATAAATGTTATTTGGGTTATTGTTGATAGATTAACCAAGTCTGCTCATTTCTTGCCGATACGAGAGACTTATTCCCTTGAATGTCTTGCTCGTATGTACGTAGATGAGATTGTGAGGTTGCATGGCATGCCAGTATCCATAGTTTCGGATCGTGACTCAAGATTCACTTCAAGATTTTGGGTTAGCTTGCAAAAAGCTATGGGCACGGATTTACACTCTGTTCGATTAAGATACCATCCTCAAACGGACGGCAATCAGAGAGGACTATTCAAACTCTTGAAGATCTATTAAGACTCTGTGTCCTAGACTTCAAAGGCAGTTGGGATAAGTATTTACCATTGGTGGAATTCTCCTATAACAACAGTTATCAGGCAAGTATAGGTGTGGCTCCATTCGAAGCATTGTATGGACGAAAGTGTCGCTCTCCAATATATTGGGATGAGGTGGGTGAAGCAACATTATTGGGACCCGAGTTGGTACGTATGACTACAGAAAAGATCCAAATGATTCGACAACGTATACAAACAGCACAGGATCGACAAAAGAGTTATGCGGATCTTCATCGAAAGGACGTGGAATTTAGTATTGGGGATCATGTATTATTGCATGTTGCTCCATGGAAAGGAGTTACAGGATTTGGGAAGAGAGGAAAGCTCAATCCATGATTTATTGGTCCATTTCAGATTCTTGACCGAGTAGGAAATGTGGCCTTATAGACTCGCGTTACCTCCAAGTATGTCTCGTGTTCATAATGTTTTTCACGTATTCGTGCTTCGTAAATATGTGAAAGACCCGAACCACGTTATTGAGTTAGAACCGGATGAGATAGCCGAAGACTTAACGTATGAAGAGGTACCTGTCAAGATTTTGGATAGGAAGGAGCATATCCTACGCACAAAGGTCATACCACAAGTCAAAGTTTTATGGAGGAACCATGCTATTGAGGAAATGACCTGGGAGTTGGAAACGGAAATGAAAGCGAGGTATCCTCATCTTTTCGAAACACCAGGTACGTACGTCAATTTCGAGGACGAAATTTCATAAGGAGGGGAGGTTGTAAGATATCAACTTATTATAAATAAAATTGAATTTTCTTTATTTATTATTTTGAAATAGTAAGGGTTGATTTGATTAATGTGGTTAGTTATGGGTAAAATAAGCAAATATTTTAAATAAGCAAGTGGTTATAAAATATTTATTTTTATCGGAGAATATTCGTTTGGTCGTGGAATATTATTCTCCGCGTCGGGAATATTAACGACGGCAAGATGCGACCTTGTGTGGGCCCCATAACGGAAAGCAATTGGATGAAGAAAACGACAAGTATAAGTTGTTTATAAATAACGATGTAGTTGTTACCGTTAATACTGTTGGAATACATGGTGGTTAAAACATAGTAATACGCATTGTTGCACAGTAACACACGGTATTGCACCAATTATTGATTCTTACGTAAGAAGGCACTACTCAATAATTGTTATAAAGAATTATGCTCAAAGTATTTTATTTTATTGATTCAATAATTGTTGCGTTGATATTTTATATTATTGTTGTTTCAATAATTGCCACTACACAGTATTTTCTATTATCGAAGCAATAATTCATATTATCTGAATAATATTATTAGATAACATTATTGGCAATGTCTAGAAAGTTCTGTCTAAGGAGAGGTTTGGTCACCTAATTGCGCACCAGTAAGGAGAAATTCTTATCGAAAGCCCCACTTTCCGGAACCGTCGATTATCGATATTGTGATTCGGTAATATTATTTATGAATAATTAATTATTGATTTATATGATAAGGAAAATATTCATTTTATGTGGATATAGATGGATAAAATTTTTTAAAGTGACAATTGTTGAAAATCGATATTTTATCTTTTCTGATAAAATAATATTTTATTATTATAGTATAATAATAATGATATTTTTTACAATGAATGTGGGATATATGAGTATATGAGGAGGAAGAGTATTTTTGTTGCAAATGATGTTTAAAACATGTTACACATGTCTGTGGACCCATTTCTTGACTAAAATTTGATTATAGCCTGTAAAATCGTCCGTTTGTGGATTTCGGTCAATTTTTGTTTGGAATTTGGAAAAACTTTCTTCTGCAAAGTTGTAGATAATGAAATTTCCTATGGAAAAGACATGTGGTTCAAATTTTTCTGACAAAAGGGCTATTTATTATGAATTATTGAAGTTCTGAAGTTCCAAAATAATTGATTTTTGGAAGTTTTATTTATTTTTATAAATAAAAACGTTTTTTATATTTTGTGGGCATCATTAACATGTGCAAGGTGGCTGAATTCAGATTCAAGAAGTGGGCTTAGGAATTTTGTATATATATATATATATATATATATATATATATTAATATTATATTAAATTTTCTGCTTTGGTGTTCTAAGCATTTTCCTATAAATAGGGTGCTTAGGTTAGAATTGAAAATCACACCAGAAACTGAAGTTTTCTCTCTCTTTCTCTCTCTATATTATCGAGCGTATTCTTGTGAGTATTTTAAGACTTTGAGTGTTGTTATATATACGGTAAGTTCCTTGACTTTATATATCCGAGATTAGGTCGTAAATCTTGTCTTTTCGAGGTAAGGGATATTATTATTATTTTTTAAATTATATTATTCTTTCAATATCATTATGCTGGTATATTGGGAATATTTATTTTGTGAAATTCTTATCTTTTGGTGTCGGGGCACTATTCACGTATACGGCATTATTCACAGAAAAATAAAATTTTAAATTTTTGTCCAAAATATCTATTATGGATACTAGTTGTGATTGTATTCATGTTTTGATCATTCTTGAATTTTACTCCACTATGATTATTTATGAGGTATTTTTGGACATGGATAAACCAAAATACGAATCCTTAATATTTGTTATTTTGTTTCACTAGATTCGTTTCTTTTAAAATATTTTTCATCATCCTCAGTCCTAAATGATGATATTACTGAATATCTTTGGCCTGTAGTACAAAGTTAAATGATTTCTGATGAATATCTTTGGCCCGTAGTGCAAAGATGAACAGGTATTTAGATGAACATGACCAACTGATGAATATCTTTGGCCTGTAGTGCAAAGATGAATATTTGATTCCAGATATATGTTGATTGATGTTACAGGGATAAAATATTGACGATAGACTTTTAAATTCATGTATAGAAGATAGTAAATTTTATTCTCTATTTAACTCTTCTAATGAATTATTATTTCCGCTGCAAATATTGATTTAAAACTTGTTGTCTATTGTATTCTCTTAGATTTTTCCGTGTTGAAGACTAACGATAATTTGTTCTATATTATCTTGGTCATAATATTCTTTACTGGTCTAGTTGAGCTCACCCTTTTCCTTTTTGTTCCATTTTTCTTCTCAGGAGGCGAGAATGTAGCGAGTACTAGTCGGGCTATGGAATGAAGGTTCTAGAAAGTCGTTTTAGCAGTCCTCACCATTTTTGTAAAATAATGTATCAATAATAGTAATGAGGACTTATTTGAGTGTGGATATTGTCAAGATGATAATATTTTTATTTAAACTCACAGTTTTTATGTTGTATTAATAAAGTTGTAGTTGTTTTTGTACCATGTATTTTGACGACTCAGAACGGGGGTTGTATACCTATTTTGGGGGCGTCACAAGTTAAACCATACATAGCAGTTATAGCAGTTATAAGTACATAATGTCAATGACATAAAGTACAAGACACAAGGGGTTTTAAGTGATTCAGAGACTCAAGCTCCTAATCCACTCTTTTGCTTTCAACTAGTAGGATTTCCACTAAGGAAGGGCAGTACCCTAAATCACTAAGATTCCTTCAAGGCCAACAGCCTTTGAACTTCAGTTCACTAAGAACTCTTCAAGGCCAGCAGCCTTGGAACTCTTCTAGTTCTCTAGGAACTCTTCAAGTCCAACAGGCTTGGAACTTCATTTAGTCCCTCCGGACAAGGACCCCTCAGGCCCTGGCTTCTTGTTGTTGAGTTGTTTGTTTGTTTGTTGGAGTTGGTGCTGAGCTGCTAAGATGTCTTTATGCTCTGAACATCTTCTGTACTTAGCAGCTTGGCGTGATCATCCTTGAAGTGCAGTTGAGTGTTGCATGATGCTCAGCTTCTTTAGTTACTCAACCTTATCTGATGATCCCTTGATGAACTGCCTGGAAGATCATTCCTCTTGATACGTGATGGCTGCACATGATGGGTTTCTAAGATAACTGTAAGTTCTTCTGTTAGGTACTTAGAAACTTTCTCATGCTTGCCACCATGATGGCGTTTGTGATCTCCCTTCTTGATATTTGATGCCTTCTCATGATGGACTTGCTAAAATGACTGTAAGCTCTTCTCTATGGTACTTAGAGTCTTCCCATGATGGACATCAAGATGACATGACGCTCTTCTTTCTCTTGGTAGTTCAGAACACTCTTCATGTAGTAGAACTCTCACTTCTACTTCTTTCTTTTTCTATCTCTAAGTGTTCTTGGTGGATCGTAGAGTGAGCCTTCGGACTCACTATCTCACATGGTTTAGAATAGTCCACCGTTACTCCAAAAAACCTGGCAACTCCTGTATTCCTAGATCTTTAAAGCTCTTGCTGATTTATACTCATTCCCAATCCTTCCGTTAGAAACTAGCCGTTGAAGGCTATTCAAATATCTTCACAGATCTCGAGCTGACTGAGGTAGACTGCTGATGTGACACGTCATACTTTCTCTGACACTGCAGTCTACTGTTTCACCTACCCATCAGAGATGTCACTTTAATGTCTTGGGCAGGTCGAAGACTTTATTTCCTCCTTCTGATTTCTCGATCAGAGGTTGTCCTTTTGCATCGATGCTCTCAATAAGCTCTTGTCCGAATATTACCCTTCAGATTGAACCGTTGCCAATGCTTCAGTCTTCAGCTTTTCGAACTCTACGATTCTGATGCATGTCTTTAAGGACCTGATCGTAGTGTCATGTTGAATGGTAGAGACAACACTACGATCTTGAAGAGTGTTGATTGAATCTTCAATGTAGAACACCTCTTCTTTCTTTTGTGTAGTGCTTCAACACTTCTGTTTGCCTCAACAGCTCTCAAATACTGATGACTTGACTTCTTTGTTCTGTCCCCTTCTGAATAGCAAGACACTTCAGATTTGTGGCGTGTCCAGCTCGCTTTCTCCTTGTGATCTCCCGTTCACTTATCATTAATGGACTGACCCAATGCTTAATCACTTTAGCCTTATTCTTCAGAAGCTGTCCAGTATCTTTGTATGCACTTCATCAGTTCTTTCTTTGTTTGGCAAACACTACGATCCTAATTACTTCCAAGATCGTTGTCTTACGCGCTTGATACCATCGACTTGTCGACTTTTTCTTTCCTTCGCCATCAAGTCTTCTTATGATCTCCTTATGGAATACTTCATCTCGAATGGCTTCACAACTCAATCTTGATGTTGATTGGGTTGGTGCTTAGATCTTCTGTTAGCTTACATGTCATTTGTTGAGTGCTCTCTGGTTTCCTTTAGATGGGATGTATCTTTGCAGTGTCAACCAGAGACTTCATTCCTTTGGATATTCTAGGAGTGCTTATTTGTTGAGAATCGTATTTGCTCTACGATTTTGCCTTGGCATTGTGAGCACAATGGTTGTGTAGACTCTACGACTCCGAGATCAAATCTTGACACTCTACGATTTTTACCTTGTGCTTGTTGTCTTCATCTGATCTTGCTCGACTACGATCTATGCCTCTAGTATGATCAATAGATTCTACGACTCTGAGTGTAGTCTACGATTCTTGACTTGGCTTTGGCAGACACTCGGTCAGCTCATAGGCAGGCTGTCTCTACGATTCTAATCATGACTTCATCATTAGACTACAGTCCTGAGGAAGTTCCCCTCGACACACTATGATCCTCTCCTCGTCTCTCCTGGCAGTCTACGAACTCCAAGACTACTATCTTGCAGACTACGATTCTGCCTTGGTAGCTCTCGAGTTTTCTTGACTCTCCTAGTAGACTACGATTTCTGGTGCATACGATTTCTGGTGCAGTGCTCGACGATCAAACAAGCCTATCTATTACATCATAAGATCAACCTAACATGCTTGATCTTTCTATGTTTATAGTCCTTGTACATCATTTCTTTTTAAGGACTTTACAAAGTTGTTTTGCTTATGTAAGATCAACCTAACATACTTGATCAATTCATTCTAAGTCCTTGTACACGTGTTTCTATTATCTATCAAAGGACTTTACAGCTATTCTTAATGTAAGCATACTTGCATATTCATTCATATATATTATAATCAAATCATATATAAATAGGAATAACATTCACATGCTTATTCCTGACATATAATATTATAATTTGTAATTTATCTATAAAAGTAGTTAATCAGTTGACCAAAAACTTCAAAGTCTGATTAATAGTCCCATAATTCGGGAAAAATTAATATATATGTATATATATATAGAGTCTGGATCTGAAGCTCACCCCTTATCCAACTCACCCGAGCTCACCCTTTTTTATGACGGACCGTGACGGATTCGATCATACAACCGTCGTTTATACTTTTTAGCGATGTTATATGTTGTCCGTCGCTAAAAGTATGTATTTATTTATTGTATGATCAACCGTCACGTCCATCATAAAGGGGGGTGAGTTTGGGTGAGTTGATAAAAGCTTAAATCCGGATAATATATATATATATATATATATATATATATATATATATATATATATATATATTTGTGTGTGTGTGTGTGTGTTTGTATGTATGTATTTAAAGTCATTAGACTCACAACTCAAAGGTTAACAAGGGTCGGAATATGATGTTGTGAAATACTATAATTAGGAAAAATAAATTTGAAAGAATCACTTTAAACGTCAATAAATAATTCTTTTACTGGTGTATTTTGACCCCCTTCTAAAAAAGTTTTGGTTCCGCCACTGGCAATGCAAGTTATATACATAGGCTAAAATGTGTAATGCTTGGACAATTTTATATCAGTGCTTATAGTTAGGAATTTATCTTATAATGTAAATGAAACAAAACTGATAATTGCACGTTTTGGGGCTCGAAATATTACGGTATAAAGCATTCATCTTTTCCTTCATTTTTAATTTAGTCCTGCAATAGTACATCTTGTGAATCAATAGTACAATCATGTGAATCAATAGTACAATCATGTGAAAAAAAATAATTACAGTATAGTACCTTCATCTATACCTCCATTTTTAATTTAGTCATGCAAGTATTATCAATCTTGCACCACCTCCCCTAATAGTACATGCATGTGAATCAATAGTTATAAGCATGTGAATTAATAGCAATTAATTGCTCATTTATCCGATTAATTACCCGATTGGTCAATATAACCTCCAGACATCCATTATTATCGAAATAGAAGTCGATTTTCACTAACACTAATAATCCCAACACAATAAAAATATCAATTTCATCTTTAATCAACACGAACTTATTCATTATTAATATTATAACTCACAATATTTAACAACCAGATCATTCCTAGGAAAGAGGGGGCTTTCCGATAAGGATTTCTCCCTATTGGCGTGCAATTAGGTGACCAAACCTCTCCTTGACAGAACTTTCTAGACATTGTCAATATTGCAAATAATAATATGAATAACTTTGTCGTCTCAATTATTGATTTAATAATATAAAATATTATACAGATGATAATGTGACAATTATTGAATCAATAATATGAAAGATATTACGCAAGAATTATCGTAAGTAATAATTGAGTATAATCGAGTGACTTCTCACGTAAGCATCAAGAATCAATACCGTGTGCTACTATGCAACCACGCCAGACATCGCATTTACTTTACCTACCGGTAGTTCAACAGTTTAATGGTAAAACTTTCGCCGTTATTTTTATAAAAGATAATTACGTATGTTTTCTAACTACGACAATTCTTTCGTTGCGGGGTCCACCAATGATTGTGTCATCGTACGAATATTCCATGTTAAAATGAATATTCCCCGACCAATCGAATATTATATAACCACTTGCTTACTTTGAAAAATTTGTAAATAATACCCACAACTATAACATTATATCAAATACACACCATAATATTCAAAAATATATTTTGAGAAAAATTAATCTTTATTCATAAAAGTTGGGGTCTTACAGTATCATCTCAATTATTGATTTAATAATATATAAAAATATTGACAATAATTGAATCAAATAACGTGAGATACTATGCAGCAATTACTGTAGCAATAATTGAACAAAACTGAGTAACTTCTCAAGTAAGCATCAATAATCAATACCGTGTGCTACTATGCAGCCACGCGTATTACTGTACTTTTACCACCGGTTATTTCAATAGTTAATGGTAAAACTTCCGCCGTTATTTTCATAAAAAGATATTTCTGTCGTTTTCTCATTTCGACAATAATTCTGTTGTGGGGTCCACCAATGATTATTCTGTCGTACGAATATTCCCTGCTAAAACGAATATTTCCCGACCAATCGAATATTTTATGACAACTTGCATACTTTGCAAAATTTATAAATATTACCCACAACTATAACATTATATCAAATCCACACCATAATACTAAAAAAATATTTTGAGAAAATTAATCTTTATTCACAAAATTTGGGGTCTTATATATAAATCCAGTTAAAGCCCAGACCTAGAACATGGAAATGGAGAAGGTTTTCGATGTTGCCAGGGTCAATAAGGATCAGAAAACCGTATTCACAATGTTTATGTTGAAATCTGAAGCTAGTTATTGGTGGCAGGCGAATAAGGTTCGTGGGGGACAGGGAATAATAGCGTGGAATAGGTTCAAAGAAATGTTTTTCGAGATGTACATTCCGACAAGTTCCCGGAACTAGATGGAGGTTCAATTCTTGGAACTAAAGTAAGGAACCATGTATGTGACATAGTATGCTGTGAAGTTTATAATGAGTTGGCAAGATTTGCTCCGTATCAGGTCAATACAGATGAGCGTAAGGAGAGAAAGTTTGAACAGGTGTTGAAGCCCTGGCTATATAGAAAGGTTTCAATGTTTCAGTTAAATACATTTGCAGCAGTACTAGAAAAGGTGATTATTGCGGAAGGTGGAAGCGATGTCTTAACCAAGTATAATCAAGAATAGAAGAAGAGGAAGAATGAGAATGAAAACAAGGCTGGTGGAAGAAATAGTGGAAGCAATAACTAGAAGAGGAAGTGGAATGAAAATTCAAATACAGAAGGACAACAAGGAAGTCAGCAAAAGAAGAAGTTTGAAGCTTGTACTACTTGTGGGAAGAACCACACTGGTGTGTGTCTGAAAGGTAAGCGGGTGTGTTTTAATTGTGGCCAGAAAGGTCACATTGCGCCAAATTGTCCTAGTTTGAAGATGGGAGCTTGTTTTACTTGCGGGTTAAAGGATCATTTGGCTCGTGATTGCCCTAGAAAGACAGTGGGAGGTGCAAAATGGAGGTAAGGGGAACAACAGTGGTGGTACGTTAACTATCACATGGCCAGTGCCCTCAAATCGACCCACTACTAGAACTTTCAATATGACCGTGTAAGATGTTGTGCAGTCCAAGGATGTGGTGTCAGGTATCATCCTGATTAATGGTATTAATGCATGTGTTATTTGATTCGGGTGCTACTTGTTCATTGATATCTGGTGATTTTGCTAGGAACTTAGATTTGCCTCAAGAAGAATTAGATTTTCCTTTAAGCATAGAGATTGCGAATAGGGAGGTGATTCTTGTTAGGTTTATATACAAGAACTGTAGGGTGGATATAAAGGGCCACGAGATGATGGTGGATTTGATACCGATTAAAATTGGGGAATTTGATGTTATACTGGGAATAAATTGGTTATTCAAATACGAGGCGGTAATTGATTGCCAAAAGAAATGTTTTAACTTTATAAATTCGTCAAAGGTGGTGTTTTATGGCAGTAAGTCACCTAGACAAGCAAGTTTTCTAACAATGATGCAAGCAAGGATGTGTAGGATACTTAGCCTACATAGTCGATAATGAGAAGAAGACTGCGAAATTAGAAGATATACCGGTCATTAAAGATTTTGTGGATATATTTCCAGATGATTTACCTGGACTTCCGCCAAATAGAGAGGTTGAGTTCGTGATTGATTTAGCACCAGGAACGACCCCGATATCTAAAACCTTGTATAGAATGGCTCCATTAGAAATGAAAGAGTTGATGGTGCAGTTTCAAGAATTACTAGAAAAGAAGTATATCTAGTCGAGTGTATCGCTGTGGGGAGTGCCGGTGTTATTTGTTAAGAAAAAAGATGGGTCAATGTGGCTCTGCATTGATTATAGGGAATTGAATAAGGTTACGATTAAAAATAAGTATCTGTTACCGAGAATCGATGATTTGTTCGATCAACTGAAGGGAGTTAGGTACTTTTCGAAAATAGATTTAAGATGTGGATATCATCAATTTAAGGTAAGGAAGGAGGATGTACCGAAGACAACATTCAGAACTTGGTATAGTCATTACAAGTTTCTGGTTATGTCATTTGGTTTAACCAATACACCTACAACATTCATGGATTTGATGAACATGGTGTTTAAACCTTTCAAAGATAAATTTGTAGTGGTATTTATTAATGATATATTAGTGTATTCTAAAACCAAGTAGGAGCACGTGGAACACTTAAGGGTGACGTTGAAGTCATTAAGAAGAGAGAAGTTGTACGCGAAATTCTCAAAATATGAGTTTTGGTTAGAACGTGTGTAGTTTCTTAGGCACGTTATTGACAAGGACGAAATCTCAGTAGATCCATCAAAAGTTGAAGCTGTAATAAACTGGGATCAGCCAAAGACACCGTCAGAAGTAAGAAGTTTATTAGGGTTGGCAGGTTACTATAGGCGTTTTATTCAAGATTTTTCCAAGATCGCAACTCCATTGACAAATTTGACTAGGAATGTAGTTAAGTTTGTTTAGACGGAGAAGTGTGAGGAAAGTTTCCAAGAGTTAAAGAAGAGATTGAGTTCGGCACCTGTGTTGTCATTGCCTGATGATACAGGGAATTTTGTGGTATATAGTGACACATCGCATAAAGGACTAGGTTGTGTGCTTATGCAGAACGGTAGGGTCATTGCGTATGCATCACGTCAATTGAAGGATTACGAGAAAGGGTATCCGACTCATGATTTGGAGTTGGTTGCGGTGGTGTTTGGTCTTAAGATCTGGAGGCACTATCTTTATGGAGAGAGGTGTGAGATATATACAGACCATAAAAGTTTGACGTATATTTTTACACAAAAGGATTTGAATATACAACAGAGAGGATGGCTGGAATTGATTAAAGACTACGACTGCGAGATTCTTTATCATCCTGGAAAGGCAAATGTTGTTGTCGATGCCTTCAGTAGAAAGGGTCGGGAGAAATTATTGATGTTAATTGCTCAGGAAAAGCTTGTAGCAGAAATGGTGAAGTTGGAATTGGAAGTTAAATATCTGACATAATCAGATGAAAATTTGTTCCGGATGGAGACAAGTTCAATTTTGGTGGATAAGGTGAAGAATGCACAACTTTAAGACGAAAACTATGAAACGATAAAAAGAAAAGTGTCTGAAGGTGAAGAACACAAATTTAAAATTGTTGTGGAAGGGTTACTTAGATTTAAAGGAAGAATTTGGGTTCCGCCAATACTGGAAGTTAAAGAGGAAATTTTGAGTGAGGCTCATAACTCACGATATTTGATTCACCCCGGAAGTACAAAAATGTACCAGGACCTCAAACATCATTTCTGGTGGTCAAATATGAAAAAGGACGTTGCTGAATGTATGGAAAAATGCTTAACGTGTCAGAAAGTCAAAGTTGAACATCAAAGGCCAAGAGGATTGTTGCAATCGTTAGAGATACTGTAATGGAAATGGGAGCATATCACAATGGATTTTGTGGTAGGTCTTCCAATGACTCAGCAAGGTTATGATGCGATTTGGGTGATTGTGGATCGATTAACAAAGTCAACACACTTTTTGCCAATCAAAATTGGATTTAACCTAGATCAATTAGCAAAACAGTATGTGAAGGAGATTGTATCAACACACGATGTCCCGGTGTCCATTGTATCAGATAAAGATCCACGTTTCACATTAAATTTTTGAAAACAATTGCAGGAGTGCTTAGGGACGTAGTTGAGAATGAGTAAAGCCTATCATCCTCAAATTGATGGACAAAGTGAAAGGAAAATTCAGACATTGGAGGATATGCTCAGAGCTTATATTATGTATTTTAAAGGAAATTGGGATGACCATCTACCGTTAGTTGAATTTACATATAATAATAGTTATCACGCAAGTATTGGCATGTTGCCTTACGAAGCGTTGTACGACAGAAAGTGTAGAACCTCGTTGTGCTGGGACAAAGTTGGTGAATGTCAGCTATTAGTTCCAGAATTGGTACAGCAGACCGTTGAAATCGTCAAGGTAATTCAGGCAAGATTGATAGCTGCACAGGATAGGCAGAAGAAATATACCGATCAAAACCGATAGAATCAGGAATTTGATGTCAGCAGTTTTGTTTTCTTAAAAGTGTCTCCCTAGAAAGGGAAAATCCGATTTGGTAAAAAGGGAAAACTAAGCCCTAGGTTTATTGGACCTTTTGAAGTGCTACGATGAGTTGATGAAGTGACATATGAGGTAGCTCTACCTCTACCTCTATAACTAAAACATATTCATAACATTTTCCATGTTTCGGTATTACGACCATATAAGCCCGATTATAGACATGTTATAGAATATGAACCGTTACAGTTTGAAAAAGATTTATCTTATGAAGAAGTTCTTGTTCAGATTGTTGACAGAAAAGAGCAATTACTAAGGAATAAAGTGATACCTTCTGTTAAGGTATTTTGGAGAAACCACAATATTGAAGAAGCTATGTGGGAACTTGAAGACGTTAATTATGAAAAATTATTCTCAGTTATTTACTTCTTTTTTTTGTATAGCGATTCTGGGGAAAAAATCTTGTTAAGGAAAGAAGAATGTGACGAATGAATTAATTGAGTCGTGATTCTAGGGGAAGAATGTAATGAACGAGAATTTTATGTTTAATTTTAAATATTTATTGAATTAAATAAATATTTGAGTTATTTTATTTATTAAGATAAATAAATATTCGATGAAATTGTTGTGTAATAATTTATTTAAGTGTGTATATTAACTAAATTAATGTATGGTAATTTTATGGATTGAAGATGTAATTTAATGAAATAACTAAACAAAATTAATTGTTTAATAATTATAATATTGTGTAACTGGTGTTATTTTAATTTAATTGATTAATAGAATTAAAGGAATGATTAATTCGGAAGGTTAATATTTACTAAATAAGTATTAAGAATTATGTTTGCTAAATAAATATTATGTGGATAATAAAGATTATGGTTTAAATTTAATAAGTGTGACATATGTATACTATATAATAAGGAAAACATGAAAATAATTTAGGAAGAGTTTGAGAGGGTTGCCAAACATGGTCTTATGACCTTTGGTTTATTAAGCTAATAAAACTTTTTGTCTGTATAACTGATACGTTAAGCGTATTATGTTATCAGACTATATTATATGTATTAAGTCTAAGTTAGAAACACAGAGAGATAGAGAGAAAATTGAGAAGAGTTAGAGAGAATTTTGTGATCAGAGAAGAAGGGTGGAGCCATCAAGCTTCTTCAAGGCTTCTTCAAGTTTTTTATCATCATCTAGTTAATCCAATAAAGGGTAAATTTTTAATTTTAAATTTTATTGTGTTCTTGAGTTTAATGGGAAATTGAATTTCTATGGTTAATTTGTGACGAATTGGATTATATGTATGGGTTAGTATAGGGAAAAAGCACCTTTACCCCACTGCGGTCGTCGTGTTTTAAGCAATTAGCCCTGTGCATTTTAAAAAATTCAATCGCCCAATCGTGCTTTTTTAAAAAATTTAATCAGTCATTTCCGTCAATTTCTAGACGGACGTTAAGTTCAATTGTATATTTACATACGTGGCAAAGAAGAAAAAAAAAAAGAAAAAAGAAAATATTTAGTGACTGGGCAATGATTTGGCAACTAAATAACATTTTCCTATTATTTCTCCATATTCCCAAGTTCTTCTTCTTTATTTACTTAAAGAAATTAATATAAATTTATACATTTATACAAAAGGGCTTAAATCACTCCTCCATGAATTATGACTACAAGGTCAAGGAAACCCTCTACAACCAGGAACACACCATGGATTACGACAAGGATAAGACCAAAGACCACCACATCCATCAAAAAATCCAGCAACAATGACCATATTCATTTCAACTCCTTAACTACAACATTGACATTATAATAGAAATAATAAACACTTACATGCTCGTCTGCACCCAAAATTTGTCCCGACCACCATGACCCATTCCACCTATTAACCCAAACCAACCCACCCACCGACTCATTAATGCCCATTATTTTTGCCTCACCAGAAATCTCCATCTCCTCACTAGAACCCATTGAAACAATCTCAAAATATAATACAACTAAGAAAAGCCCCAATTTCAGAAAACTCAGAAAAGCCCCAATTTTATCTTTGACAAATGAAAAAGATGAAAACTCAGAAAAGTCCTAATTTCATCTCTGACAAATGAAAAAGATGAGAACACAGAAAACCCCCAATTTCATCTCTGACAAATGGAAAAAATGAAAACTCAAAAAATCAGATTGTACTCTTATAAAGAGCTTCGAATTGCCACTAATGGCTTTATCACGGCTAATAAAATTGGTATGGGAGCTTTTGGTTCTGTTTATAAGGTAACTGCACATTTTTTTATTGATATTTAAAAATATATTTATTTAATACCATCATTGTTCACTGATGCCTCTTTTTTAGTCTTAACAAAAAAGCTCTAACTCATGCAAGCATACATGTGTCAACAAGCAATACAAAACAAGTAAAGTATCGATCCCATAGAGAAAGTTGTTTAATTCAAATCACTATACATTAATTAGTTCACTATATTTATATGCTCAAACTAATGACTAAGATTGGTTTGATCTCGAATTGCAAATAACAACTAAAACAATAATAACACGGAATAAATCAAATCTGGAATTAATGGGATCCTAACTTCATTTAATACTTCATTCAATCGCTACTGTCATGCATGACTTGTTCACATATCACAGGAAAGTAGCCAAGAGCACTAAAAGAGTATTAGCCATTTTTCAATGCACTAAGACCTACTTACACAGCATCCACAGATAATAGACTCTATGTAATCATCAATATAACCAAAATCACTATATGTCTATGTGAAATTGCAACTATATTGATTTTAAGTTCAAGCCCTTATTCTAACTTATACGATGAAACAGTATATGTCTATCTGGTTCACGAAATACATACGCCATATAACACAGCCCTATATACGTATACTATCATGATTACAATTCATATTTGTATGTTCATTATCAATTCCATACAAATACTGAAATGAATGGCGATCAAGCATTCATACATGCAAAACAATCATGATAAACATCCCATATGATATGTAAAACAATCCAGCATTTAAGCATGCAATCAAACTACATATTAAAATCCGTTAGAATCCCATAATGGAGTTTAGTTCATGACTAAACCAAAAGCCATTATGGGATCAAATCTAAACATGATTAATAAACGAGCAACTGAAAGATGACAGGTAGAAACAATCAAACCCACTTGCTGAATATAACTCAATATTCAAATCCTCATAAGAATCCAGCAAATACTAATAATAATCTACTCTGGTAGAAAAATCACAAGAAGAAGTAGGAAAGTAGAGTTTTGGCCTCCTTCTACGTTGGAATCTCTCCCAGAGAGTAAACCCTAATTTTCGATGTCAAAAATACGACTAGAGATATCAAAGATACATCTGACACCAGTCAGATATCATTTTAAAACATTACAACCCTTAAAAATTGGAAATTAAAATAAAACAAATTACCAGCTTTAGGCCTCGCTCACAGGGCCTCCTCCAACCTTTTACCGCTTGACGGCACGCTAGACTTGCGAAGAAGTTCTATGTTTAAGTAGGGCTCTACATGCGAGCAGCGCGCTTCCTCAGGCTTGTCATGTCAAATCTAAACATGATTAATAAACGAGCAACTGAAAGATGAAAGGTAGAAACAATCAAACCCAATTGCTGAATAAAACTCAATATTCAAATTCTTATAAGAATCCAGCAAATACTAATAATAATCTACTCTGGTAGAAAAATCCCAAGAAGAAGTAGGAAAGTAGAGTTTTGGCCTCCTTCTACGTTGGAATCTCTCCCAAAGAGTAAACCCTAATTTTCGATGTCAAAAATACGACTAAAGATATCAAAGATACATCTGAAACCAGTCAGATATCATTTTAAAACATTACAACCCTTAAAAATTGGAAATTAAAATAAAACAAATCAGCTTTGGGCTTTCACATGGCAAGGCCTCCTCCAAATTTTTACTTTACGGCGAGACACGAGACTTGCAAGAAGTTCTATGTTCGGTAGGGCTCTCGGCATGAAACGCTCCTTAGGCTTGTCATGCTCGCGTCAGCGCTAGAACTTGCGATGAGGTTCCATGGTTCTGCGGCTTGGTACACATGGCAAGGCCTAAGCTCTTTCCTCGCCTTGCGGCTTGCACTCTGCAGATCTTGGTTCTTGTTCTGATTCTGTCATGCTACTGCTGCTGCTACTTGTTCATTCATGCTTAATCTCCTTCCATGTTTGGTCTCCTTGCTCCATTGCACCTTCATGCCTTGTATATCCCGTTTTTGCCTTGCCTTCACGCATCCATTTGCCCCATGCCCTATAACACCACCAAATTAGTCCGATTCCTGCACTTATTCACCAAAAGGAGTTTTAAGTATGCGAAATGCAAATTAACATGAAATGCAGCTAAAACCTACTAAAAAGTACTTGAGATGGGCATAGTTCGCATGAATCGGTACTCCATAAGTAGATATAAAACCCACTTATCATTCACATATCTCTAAACTAATTTAAATATGTCAGGGGAAGCTAAAAGATGCATCTCACATTGGTGGCTAAGTCAAGGTGTACAAGAGTTCACCCATTCCACATGCGAACCCAAACCAACCCACCAGAAATCTCCATCTCTTTAACAGCACCCATTGAAACAATCATCAAATATAATCTCAACTAATAAAACCCCCAATTTCGAAAAACTCGAAAAAACCCCAATTTCATCTCTGACAAATAAAAAAGATGAAAACTTAGAAAAGCCCCAATTTCAGCTCTGACAAATGGAAAAATGAAAACTTAGAAAAGCCATAAAGCCAAAAACTAGAAAGTTTGAAGATTAAGGCCACCGTTGGCGCGGAGGAACTAACCGTATCGAGTCCTAAGCTTCACCTGATTATGGCCATCTCGAATGGGTTCCCAATCGAGGGAGGAATCGAGGCGGTGGGGGAGAGTTTGGAGGACTTTCTTTCTGGTCATGCCTAGGAGAAACGGCTGGTTGGAGGCTGTGAATTACTTGCCGTAGAACTCTGGAAGCGGAAGAAGAGAAGATGAAGAAAAAATGAGATGAAAGAGATAAGGTTTTAATGAATTTTTTTAAAAAAAAATGAATTAAAATATTTATTTTAATTTTATTATTATTTTAATTATTTTTTACCACATAATTAATGATTTTATTTTTTATTTTTTTTGTGTTGCCATACAAGAAAATAATGATTTTTTATTTTTTTAATTCCACGTTTGAAAATATTTGACGTCTGTCCAAGAAATTTGACGGAATGACCTGATTAAGACTTTTTTTAAAACATAGTGGGCCGATTGATTTTTTTAAAAGTACAGTGGTTAATTGCTTAAAACACGATGACCACAGTGGGGTAAATGTGCTTTTTCCCAGTTAGTATATATATAATCTATTGGTTATCATTTAGAAATAATTTTCAGAGGTTGAAATCCATGAAATCATGTTGTAAATGGATATTATTGTTGTTATTGAGTTTTTGGTGATATATACATATGACATGTATGATTTTGGAGTCAAAATTGGTGTTTAATCTATTTGGTAATCTGTAAATTGGTTGTCAAATATGCTAGTATGTTGAATTACGAAAAGAATGCAACTGACATGAATTAATTTGGTGAATTAACGAAGTTGTAGTGATGTTGTGACGCCCCCAAAATTAGGTATACGTCACCCATCTTGGGTCGCCACTTACATGGTACATAAATTCAAATACAACTTACTAATATAATCTGCTGTAGGTAATAATACGACATAAACTGTGAGTTTGAATACAAATATTGTCTACTAGATATTATACAAACTCAAAAGGAGTCATCATTACAACTATTATCACACTATTTCACAGAATAGTGAAGACTACTAATGCTATCCTCTGGACCATTACTCCGCTCCCCGACTCGTCTCCGCCTATGTTCTCATTTCTCAAGAGAACAAAGTGAAAGAAAGGGTGAGCTCAACTAGCCCAAAGAAGAAATATTATGACTAAGATAATGCGTAATAAATTATCATTAGCCTTCAACAAATGTTAAACCGATAAAATACAATAGACAACCACCGGTTTAACTGCAATGAATACGCAATCCATTAAAAGAGTCAAGTAGAAAATAAAGTCTACTATCTTTTAGGTTTTAAAAGGTTTTCATAAATTTTATCACTAAGACTCGGTTTAATGAATAAACCACAATATCTAATCATCCCTGTACCATAGTCAAGGATTTTCATCAAATTATCAATGGTCATGACTATACCGAATCACCCCTGGTCATAATCATACCAAAAACTATCCATCACTGCATTACAGTCACCGAGGACTTTTATCACATCATTTATAACAAGCCATGATTATACCGAATGATCCCTTGGTCATAATCATACTAAGTTCATCTATGCACGTAAGCCAAAGATAACATATTATAACATGAGGATGATGACAATGACATAATAATTCAATAAAACAAGTTCAAGAATTATTTTATCCAGGAATTAGTAACGTCCAAATTGTCAACAAGATACTATTTTGTAGAGTAAAATTCAAGAATGATCAGAAGAATATTTTCATGAAAAGATACTGGATGAAACACAAATATCAAGAATATTCTACTAATTTCATGGAGTATAGAAGTCAAAGTTTTAAACCAACCGGGTATAATAAAGAATGGAATAACAAAGAAATCACCATGCATGCGGTACTTCAGATGTACAAAAGTTATTCCAATGTAATAATAATAACGGAACCAGTCGTGAAATTCACACCGACAGGATGATCCAATGTAATAATAAATGCTTGAATAATAATAAACAATGGAACTGTGTCCGGTGTAAACACATGCATGTGATATTCCAAATGTAATAATAAATGCGAAATAATAAACAATGGAACTGTGTCCTGTAAAACACATGCATGTGATATTCCAAATGTAATAATAAAGAATGGAATAATAAGAAGAAGATCACCAAGTATAGGGGATTAAGCAGATACAAAAGTTATTCCAATGTAATAAATAAGAATGGAATAATATAAGGATTTCACCAAGTATAGGTACGCCACAGATACAAAGTTATGTATAGGTATGCCACTTTTACAAAAGTTATTCCAATGTAATAATAATGAATGGAATAATGTAAGTTCTCTTCATGAATAAGAAAGAATAACACCCCTTACGGTACAACAAATAATATCCTCTACTAGTAAAAGACACTGGATATCAAAGTAGTGAAGTACCAAAATACTCTTCTTCTTTCTCTCTATAGATTTTCTCTCTATAGCTTCTCTCTATAATTTCTCTCTCTAGAGTTTCAGTGAATTCGTAAGAAAATAATGAAGGAATGAGCTTCTATTTATAGGAAAATAGAATGCATAGTAATTAATCCATGAACGGTCCAGATTGATTACTTTAATCTGACGGTCCATATTTAAAGCAAAATCTTTTAAATAAAATATAATATATTCTATTTATATAAAAACATTTTACTATGCAAACACTATGCAACACTATGCAAAACACTATGCAAAACACTATGCAACACTATGCATAATAAAATATAATATATTCTATTTATGTAATAACTTTAATAAAGTATTCTACATTTTTATATAAAAGATGTTTCGCATTTTATTACGTTAATAATACTTAATAAAACAAAACGTCATTATCGCTTATAATAATTCATATTATTAATCGACAATAATGGAATCAAACCGAGTGACTTCTCACATAAGCATCGATAATAATCAATACCGCGCTTACTACTATGCAACCACACGACATCGCATTTTTTACTAATGAAAGTAGTTCAACAAAGATAACCAGTAAAACTTCCGCCGTTATTTCAATAAAATATTTTTGTCGCTTTTCTCAATCCGACAATAAATCATTGCTGAGGTCCACCAATGATTGAGTCGTTGTATTTAATATTCCCCGCTAAACCTAATATTCCCGACCAATCGAATATAATATAACCACTTGCATACTTTGCAAAATTTATAAATACTACCCACAACTATAATATTATCTCAAATTCACACCATAATATTAAAAATTATTTCGACAAAATTTAAATCTTTATTGATAAAATCTGGGTCTCACAATCTCCCTCCTTATGGAATTTCGCCCTCGAATTTAGGGTACGACTGGTATGATAAAGAGGTGAGGATACCTTGAATACCTTTATCGTTGAAAACATTAAATTCATCTTTGCAATCCTACCAAAGATATTCATTAACAATTCATCTCTTGCACTACAAGCCAAAGATATACAATCAGTAAAACCAATAATCTTCGAGACTCAAATTAATAGTATCACAACCATGAATTATTCATGCACTACTAGCTAAGGATATTCGTGTTTTCAATTACGATTCATGATTATACCGAATAATCCGTGGTCATAATCATACCAAGTCTATCAATGCACTACTACTAAAGATGACTTTTACCACATCCATGAATTAATATTTCATTGTCGAGACTCAATTTCAATAATTAATCCATATCATCGAATCATCCCCGCACTATGTGCCAAGGATATTCATTAGTATCACGACCAATTAATTATCCATGCACTACTACCAAAGATAATCGTATTCATTAAGATTACGACCACAAATTATCCATGCACTACTACCAAATATAATCGTGTATTCATTAAGTATCACGACCACAATTATCCATGCACTACGGCCAAAGATAATCGTGGTATTCATTAGTATCACGACCACAAATTATCCATGCACTATGGCCAAAGATAATCGTGTATTCATTAGTATCACGACCACAAATTATCCATGCACCACTACCAAAGATAATCGTGGTATTCATTAGTATCACGACCACAAATTATCCATGCACTACGGCCAAAGATAATCGTGGTATTCATTAGTATCACGACCACAATTATCCATGCACTACTACCAAAGATAATCGTGTATTCATTAGTATCACACGACCACAAATTATCCATGCACTACTACCAAAGATAATCGTGTATTCATTAGTATCACGACCACAAATTATCCATGCACTACTACGCCAAAGATAATTGTGTTTTCAATTACTAATTATGATTATACCGAACAATCCTCGGTCATAATCATACCAAGTCCATCTATGCACTACAGCCACGTAGATGACTTTCAACATAATATATAGCAATGAGGATAATGATATAAAGAATCAATCAAATGAGATAAAGGATAAATATTAAACATTTATAATATAATTTATCCAGATTCAAGAATATCCCCATGTTATCAATCACTTAATAATCTCATAATCTAATATCATTAATATTATAACAATATTTTAATCACTTCTTAAATTTATAAACAATTTATCTTAATTGTTTACGCTTTTACCATATAATGCATTTAATCATTCAAAATGCCATACTCATAAGATATCATCACCAATTATCAAATCTCTCAAAAAAAATATGCATATACTCTATATAGGATTCTCTAGCCATAAAATCCTATTTTCAACTTTTGTTACTTCACATAACATATTTAACTCATATGTTCAGAATTAAACTATTTTCATGAAAAATACCAAATCAGTCCCAAAAATATTTCTTTTCTGGGATTTAGCATAATATAGTCCCATAATGAAAATATATTTTTCTCGGAATTTTTAAAATTCATTTACTATTTTTCAAAAATCAATTTCTAATTAATTTCTTAAGAAATTAGCTACCTCAAGTTTAACTCCAAAATTCCCAAATCTTGGCAGGACCTTACACATGTTAACGTGAGCTTCTAGTTTAAATTTCATGGTCATCGGAGTTATAGAACTCCGTTATAGCATTTTTAAATCGGAAAAACCTAAATATTGAAATAGTCATAACTTGCTCATTTTAAGTCGTAATGAGCTCATTTTTGGACAGGAGGTACTTTATACCATATACCTTCATGTCCCAAAAGGCCAGAATTTTTTCTCATAATTTAAGTGGCCGAAACAGCCCTCTAAAATCATGGCAGCAAGCTTTTTTCGGTTTTTGCAGCTTTGCACTCCTTTGCTAAAATCAGTCCACACAAAAATCTACAACACCTTTTCCAGTAATTCCACTTGGATTAGTTAGGTAACTCATAGATCTAACTCTAGGACTTGACCACATTCAAAAATTCAAAATATAATAGGAGATATTGTCAATTGAATTTCATGTTACGTTTTTCACCAAAATCTGATTTTCAACTCTTTGTGATTTCTAAGAAACTTTCATGTTTTCACATACTAACCAACATAACTCATCATAACACTTACTAATACCACGTATACCCATGATTTTCATTAGTCCAATGCTTTTATTATGACTTTCATCATAAACCACGTAAACTGTTCATTTTAGTTGAAGAAATATTTGAGGGTTTAAGAAATGGGTTTTGTACTGGGGTCAATACAAAATTCGATTTCACGCTCTAAGTAGGCTAAGAAGTCTTCAAGAATACGCCAGGAAATTTATTAATAATAGAAATATCATTCAAAACTGTGACTCTCATCCAAGACTTGGATAAGACGTCACATTAATACCAACTGTGACTTCTATCCCTTAACCTAGATAGACCTCACAATGATACCTATAAACTTGCCATCTTCATTCACGATGTTGCCTCATGTAAAGTCTCGCTTTTGCATTCCACACAAGGAAGTCAACAACGAAAGGTTCGGGGCTCTTTACTTATGGCTTGATATGACAATGATTAACTTTAGGGTTTGGTTACTTTGAATTCAGCATACAACAAGGTGGTTATAAATATAAAAGCTAACAACCTTACTTAAAAAGCATGATGAGTAGTTAACCAATTGATTCAAAAATCACATCAAAGGCAAATATTTTCAAAAAGATAAGATCGACAGTAACGTGAAAATGTTTATTTGAATTAAACAAGATTTAAAAATAATAAGCAGGTAACGAAGGCTCCTACTAACGAAGTTTCAACCAATAAGTCAAAGTTTATCTTCTTGAGTCAAATTTAAACGTTGAACACAACTAGGTGAAATAAAAGAGTGGGTAGAACCGGTATCTAACATCAGTATAGACTTCGCAAGAGCTTATGATTAACTTACCCGTGATAATTTTATTCAGTTCCTCGTCACGAGAAAAAAAACGCTCTCTTAAACTACCGGCTTTGGTTTGTGTCGGGGATGACCTTTGGTGCCTCCATCCTAGTTGAATTTGTCTTTGATGAACGACAAAAATCGAGCTAAGTGACCTCTCTTCCACAATTATAACATGCTTTGACTAAGCATGGTGCGATTCGGATCGATGTGTCCCTCTCCTCCGCATTTGAAGCATATGGTAGGTGGTCTTTCTCCTTCCTTAACAACGGGTCTTTGGTCCGACGTTTTTCCATCATTGTTGAATCTCCTTTTCTTGAAATGTCCATTCTAATTATTTTGGCCCCGATTACCACCGAAGTGGTTACCATATCCGCCTGTTGATTCCTCCACGCTTGTTGTCACCGCTGATGACTACTCTCACCGGTATTATAATTTCTTACACGCTTCTTTTAGTTGCGTTGACTCGTTATCGCGCCCACTAATCGAGCCCTATTTACAACATCTCAATAAAACACAGTTTATGAGAAATAAGATGTCGACGTATCTCCGCTTCAAACCTCTTAAAACATTCGCGCCATTCTCTTCATTATCCACCAAGTGGGACGCAAATCGTGATAACTCCATAAATTTTTCCTCAGATTGCGACACTGGCCATATTGTTTTGTTCCAACTTGATAAACTCCACCTCCTTCATGTGGCTTAATACTTTCGTGAAAGTATTTGTCGTTGAATGCCTCCTCGAACTTCTCCCAAGATATCTTTCAAGACAAAGAAGTTGAGTACGTTTTTACCGATTTCCACCAAGAATCCGCCTCTCCACAAGAACATAAAGGCGGCAAAGGAACCTTTTGCTCCTCGAGCATCCCAAGACATCAAATATCTTGGTAACTGCTTTATCCATGCTTCCGCCGTAAGTGGTTTTGGCTCTCCTTAAACTCCGGTGGTCCCGGCTCCTTGAATTGTTTAGCGGTGACCACCGAGAGTTTTCTCGTGTTTCCACCTACGCTTTTGGACAGAGTCGCTTTTACCGATGTTGCATGAATTTAAAACCTTTTAAACGCATCTCGCCATTCATCAATTGATTAGTGTTGTTGTTTACGGGAGGATTATCGCCATCCCGCTGCACATTGTCCCGATTATTGATCCGTGGAGAATCAACAGTCTCTCGTGCTCCATTGCTATTCTCAACATTCTCTGATGCCATTTTCAAACACCGCCACAAAATAAGGGTTAATCGACATGCAACATATTATCACTATACTACTCGACCGACCAATCAAATACCAAATAAACTTAGGTAGGTCATACTAGCAAGGAATTCCCTGCCTCCCTCCTAGTTCTTATCTCGCATCTTAGCCAGGATCATATCCCAAGCTCGATACTCTGACTGACACCAACTCCTCCTAGTACTATCATTACCACACCGAAAAGGGCGGCCCCTCAGATCATTCCCCATCAACAGAAGTCACCGTGAGATCATACACCTAAGCTCGATACCAAACCGTGACGCCCCCAAAATTAGGTATACGCCACCCATCTTGGGTCGCCACTTACATGGTACATAAATTCAAATACAACTTACTAATATAATCTGCTGTGGTACAATACGACATAAACCGTGAGTTTGAATACAAATATTGTCTACTAGATATTATACAAACTCAAAAGGAGTCCTCATTACAACTATTATCACACTATTTCACGTAATAGTGAGGACTACTAATGCTATCCTCTCGGACCATTACTCCGCTTCCCGACTCGTCTCGTCCCGACTATGTTCTCATTTCTCAAGAGAATAACGGTGAAAGAAAGGGTGAGCTCAACTAGCCCAAGAAGAAAAATATTATGACTAAGATAATGCGTAATAAATTATCATTAGCCTTCAACAAATGTTAAACCGATAAAATACAATAGACAACCAGTTTAATCTGCAATGAATATGCAATCCATTAAAAGAGTCAAGTAGAAAATAAAGTCTACTATCTTTTAGGTTTTAAAAGGTTTTCATAAATTTTATCACTAAGACTCAGGTTTAATGAATAAACCACAATATCTAATCATCCCCGTACTATAGTCAAGGATTTTCATCAAATTATCAATGGTCATGACTATACCGAATCACCCCCGGTCATAATCATACCAAAACTATCCATCATCGCATTACTGTGTCATCGAGGACTTTTATCACATCATTTATAACAAGCCATGATTATACCGAATGATCCCTGGTCATAATCATACTAAGTTCATCTATGCACGTAAGCCAAAGATAACATATTATAACATGAGGATGATGACAATGACATAATAATTCAATAAAACAAGTTCAAGAATTATTTTATCCAGGAATTAGTAACGTCCAAATTGTCAACAAGATACTATTTTGTAGAGTAAAATTCAAGAATGATCAGAAGAATATTTTCATGAAAAGATACTGGATGAAACACAAATATCAAGAATATTCTACTAATTTCATGGAGTATAGAAGTCAAAGTTTTAACCAACTGGTATAATAAAGAATGGAATAACAAAGGAAATCACCATGCATGCAGTACTTTCAGATGTAGAAAAGTTATTCCAACAGTAATAATAATAACGGAACCGGTGTCGTGAAATTCACACCGACAGGATGATCCAATGTAATAATAAATCTTTGAATAATAATAAACAATGGAACTGTGTGGGTGTAAAACACATGCATGTGATATTCCAATGTAATAATAAATGTGGAATAATAAACAATGGAACCCAGTGTGTAAAACACACGCATGTGATATTCCAATGTAATAATAAAGAATGGAATAATGTAAGAAGATCACCAAGTATAGGGGATTCCACAGTATAAAAGTTATTCCAATGTAATAAATAAGAATGGAATAATATAAGGATTTCACCAAGTATAGGTACGCCGCAGATATACAAAGTTATGTATAGGGTATGCCACTTTTACAAAGTTATTCCAATAGAATAATAATGAATGGAATAATGTAAGTTCTCTTCATGAATAAGAAAGAATAACACCCCTTACGGGTACAACAAATAATATCCTTACCGTAAAAAGACAGACAATGGATATCAAAGTAGTGAAGTACCGTAATACTCTTCTTCTTTCTCTATAGATTTTTTCTCTATAGCTTCTCTCTATAATTTCTCTCTCTAGAGTTTCAATGAATTCGTAAGAAAATAATGAAGGAATGAGCTTCTATTTATAGGAAAATAGAATGCATAGTAATTAATCCATGAACGGTCTAGATTGATTACTTTAATCGACTATCCATATTTAAAGCAAAATCTTTTAAATAAAATATAATATATTCTATTTATATAAAAACATTTTACTATGCAAACACTATGCAACACTATGCAAAAACACTATGCAAAAACACTATGCAACACTATGCATAATAAAATATAATATATTCTATTTATAGAATAACTTTAATAAAGTATTCATTTTTATATAAAAGATGTTTCGCTTTTATTACGTTAATAATACTTAATAAAACAAAACGTCATTATCGCTATAATAATTCATATTATTAATCGACAATAATGGAATCAAACCTGAGTGACTTCTCACATAAGCATCAATAATCAATACCGGTGTGCTACTATGCAACCACAACGTACATCGCGCATTTTTTACTACCGAGTAGTTCAACAAAGATCAACGGTAAAACTTCCGTCGTTATTTCAATAAAATATTTTTGTCGTTTTTCTCAATCCGATAATAATTTCGTATGGGGTCCACCAATGATTGAGTAGTTGTATTTAATATTCCCCGCTAAACCTAATATTCCCCACCAATCGAATATAATATAACCACTTGCATACTTTGCAAAATTTATAAATACTACCCACAACTATAATATTATCTCAAATTCACACCATAATATTAAAAATTATTTCGACAAAATTTAAATCTTTATTGATAAAATCTGGGTCTCACAAACTTTCTGAAACCAAAGATATACAATGAGAAACCAATAAATCGAGAGTATAGTATCACAACCATGAATTATTCATGCACTACTAGCTAAGGATATTCGTGTGTTTTCAATTACTGACCATGATTATACCGAATATCCGTGGTCATAATCATACCAAGTCTATCAATGCACCACTACCAAAGATGACTTTTACCACATTCATGAATTAATATTTCATCACGAGACTCAAATTTCAATAATTAATCCATATCATCGAATCATCCCCGCACTACGTGCCAAGGATATTCATTAGTATCACGACACGTAATTATCCATGCACTACTGTACCAAAGATAATCGTGTATTCATTAAGATATTACAAATTATCCATGCACTACTACCAAATATAATCGTGTATTCATTAGTATCACGACCACAATTATCCATGCACTACTACCAAAGATAATCGTATTCATTAGTATCACGACCACAAATTATCCATGCACTATGGCCAAAGATAATCGTGTATTCATTAGTATCACGCACCACAAATTATCCATGCACTACTACCAAAGATAATCGTGTATTCATTAGTATCACGACCACAAATTATCCATGCACTACTACCAAAGATAATCGTGTATTCATTAGTATCACGACCACAATTATCCATGCACTACTACCAAAGATAATCGTGTATTCATTAGTATCGACGACCACAAATTATCTATGCACTACTACCAAAGATAATCGTGTATTCATTAGTATCACGACCACAAATTATCCATGCACTACGCCAAAGATAATTGTGTTTTCAATTAATTACGGTTATGATTATACCGAACAATCCTCGGTCATAATCATACCAAGTCCATCTATGCACCTATGAGCCACGAGATGACTTTCAACATAATATAAGCATGAGGATAATGATATAAAGAATCAATCAAATGAGATAAAGGATAAATATTAAACATTTATAATATAATTTATCCAGAGATTCAAGAATATCCCCATGTTATCAATCACTTAATAATCTCATAATCTAATATCATTAATATTATAACAATATTTTAATCACTTCTTAAATTTATAAACAATTTATCTTAATTATTTACGCTTTACCATATAATGCATTTAATCATTCAAAATGCCATACTCATAAGATATCATCACCAATTATCAAATCTCTCAAAAAAATATGTATATACTCTATATAGGATTCTCTAGCCATAAAATCCTATTTTCAACTTTTGTTACTTCACATAACATATTTAACTCATATGTTCGTAACTAAACTATTTTCATGAAAAATACCAAATCAGTCCCAAAAATATTTCTTTTCTGGGATTTAGCATAATATAGTCCCATGATGAAAATATATTTTTCTCGGAATTTTAAAATTCATTTACTATTTTTCAAAATCAATTTCTAATTAATTTCTTAAGAAATTAGCTACCTCAAGTTTAACTCAAAATTCCCAAATCTTGGTAGGACCTTACACATGTTAACGTGAGCTTCTAGTTTAAATTTCATGGTCATCTGAGTTATAGAACTGGGTTATAGCATTTTAAATCGGAAAAACCTAAATATTGAAATAGTCATAACTTGCTCATTTTAAGTCGAGTAATGAGCTCATTTTTGTACTGGAGGTACTTTATACCATATACCTTCATTGTCCAAAAGGCCAGAATTTTTCTCATAATTTAAGTGGCCGAAACAGCCCCTCTAAAATCATGGCAGCAGCTTTTTTCGGTTTTTGCAGCTTTGCACTCCTTTGCTAAAATCAGTCCACACAAAAATCTACAACACCTTTTCCAGTAATTCCACTTGGATTAGTTAGGTAACTCATAGATCTAACTCTAGGACTTGACCACATTCAAAAATTCAAAATATAATAGGAGATATTGTCAATTGAATTTCATGTTACGCTTTTTCACCAAAATCGATTTTCAACTCTTTGTGATTTCTAAGAAACTTTCATGTTTTCACATACTAACCAACATAACTCATTATAACACTTACTAATACCACGTATACCCATGATTTTCATTAGTCCAATGCTTTTATTATGACTTTCATCATAATCCACGTAAATGAGATCCTTTTAGTTGAAGAAATATTTGAGGGTTTAAGAAATGGGTTTTCATCTTTGGGTCAATACAAAATTCGATTTCTCGCTCTAAGTAGGCTAAGAAGTCTTCAAGAATACGCCAGAAATTTATTAATAATAGAAATATCATTCAAAATCGTGACTCTCATCCAAGACTTGGATAGTACATCACATTAATACCAACCTGTGACTTCTATCCCTTAACCTAGATAGTACCTCACAATGATACCTATAAACTTGCCATCTTCATTCGATGTTGCCTTCAGAAAGTCCGGCTTTGCATTCCACACAAGGAAGTCAACAACGAAAGGTTCGGGGGCTCTTTACTTATGGCTTGATATGACAATGATTAACTTTAGGGTTTGGTTACTTTGAATTGCGTATAACATGGTTGTTTATAAATATAAAAGCTAACAACCTTACTTAAAAGCATGATGAGTAGTTAACCAATTGATTCAAAATCACATCAAAGGCAAATATTTTCAAAAGATAAGATCGATGGTGTAACGTGAAAATGTTTATTTGAATTAAACAAGATTTAAAAATAATAGCGGTAACGAAGGCTCTACTAACGAAGTTTCAACCAATAAGTCAAAGTTTATCTTCTTCTTGAGTCAAATTCAAACGTTGAACACAACTAGGTGAAATAAAAGAGTGGGTAGAACTGGTATCTAACACGGTATAGACTTCGCAAGAGCTTATGATTAACTTACCCGTGATAATTTTATTCAGGTTCCTCGTCACGAGAAAAAACGCTCTCTCTTAAACTCACGGCTTTGGTTTGTGCAGGGGATGACCTTTGGTGCCTCCATCCTAGTTGAATTTGTCTTGATGGCGACAAAATCGAGCTAAGTGACCTTCTCTTCCACAATTATAACATGCTTTGGACGGCATGGTGCAGTTCGGACTAATGTGTCCCTCTCCTCCGCATTTGAAACATATGGTAGGTGGTCTTTCTCCTTCCTTAACAACGAGTCTTTGGTCTTTGACGTTTTTCCATCATTATTGAATCTCCTTTTCTTGAAATGTCCATTCTAATTATTTTGGTACGATTACCACCGAAGTGGTTACCATATCCGCCCGTTGATTCCTCCACGCTTGTTGTCACCGCTTGATGACTACTCTCATTTGGTATTATAATTTTCACGTTTTCTCTCTTTTAGTTCGTTGACTCGTTATCGCGCTCCACTAATCGAGCCCTATTTACAACATCCCGAATAAAAAACACGGTTTATGAGAAATAAGATGTAGGCGTATCTACGGCTTCAAACCTCTTAAAAACATTCGCGCCATTCTCTTCATTATCCACCAAGTGGGATGCAAATCGTGATAACTCCATAAATTTTTCCTCGTATTGCGACACGGTCATATTGTTTTGTTCCAACTTGATAAACTCCACCTCCTTCATGTGGCGAATACTTTCAGGAAAGTATTTGTCGTTGAATGACTCTCTGGAACTTCTCCCAAGATACCTTGAAGACAAAGAAGGTTGAGTACGTTTACCGATTTCCACGAAGAATCGCCTCTCCGCAACATAAAAGCGTGCAAAAGGAACCTTTTGCTCTCTGAGCATCCCAAGACATCAAATATCTTGGTAATCTGCTTTATCCATGCTTCCGCCGAAGTGGTTTTGGCTCTCCTTAAACTCCGGTGGTCCCAGCTCCTTGAATTGTTTAGCGGTGACCGCCTCGAGAGTTTTCATGTTTCCACCTACGTTTTGGACAGAGTCGCTTCTACCGATGTTGCATGAATTCTAAAAACCTTTTAACGTCATCGTCATTCATCAATTGATTAGTGTTGTTGTTTACGGGAGGATTATCGCCATCCTGTTGCACATTGTCACGATTATTGATCCGTGGAGAATCAACGGTCTCGTGCTCCATTGCTATTCTCAACATTCTCGGATGCCATTTTCAAACACCGCCACAAAATAAGGGTTAATTGACATGCAACATATTATCACTATACTATCGACCGACCAATCAAATACCAAATAAACTTAGGTAGGTCATACTAGCCAAGGAATTCCTGCCTCTCCCTCCTAGTTCTTATCTCGCATCTTAGCGAGGATCATATCCTAAGCTCGATACCAACTGTACTACGGACACCAACTCAGGTCAAGATCTCACATTGGTACTTATCACTCCTTGCCACCGAAGAAGGCAAGGCGTCCCTACGAGAGTCCGGCGGTGCATTCCCCATCAACAGAAGTCACCAAATGAGAGGCTCGGGGCTCTTCACACTTATGGCTCGATATACAACCGTGACGCCCCCAAAATTAGGTATATCGTCACCCATCTTGGGTCGCCACTTACATGGTACATAAATTCAAATACAACTTATTAATATAAGCGTGGTGTACAATACGACATAAAGCGTGAGTTTGAATACAAATATTGTCTACTAGATATTATACAAACTCAAAAGGAGTCATCATTACAACTATTATCACACTATTTCACGTGAATAGTGAGGACTACTAATGCTATCCTCTCGGACCATTCGTTCTCCGACTCGTCCCAACTATGTTCTCATTTCACGAAGAGAACGGTGAAAGAAAGGGTGAGCTCAACTAGCCCAAGAATAAATATTATGACTAAGATAATGCAGAATAAATTATCATTAGCCTTCAACAGTGTTAAACTGATAAAATACAATTGGCAACCAGTTTAACTGCAGCGGAATATGCAATCCATTAAAAGAGTCAAGTAGAAAATAAAGTCTACTAGCTTTTAGGTTTTAAAAGGTTTTCATAAATTTTTATCACTAAGACTCAGTTTAATGAATAAACCACAATATCTAATCATCCCTGTACCATAGTCAAGGATTTTCATCAAATTATCAATGGTCATGACTATCTCTAGAATCACCCTCGGTCATAATCATACCAAAAACTATCCATCATTTGCATTACAGGTCACTGAGGACTTTTATCACATCATTTATAACAAGCCATGATTATACCGAATGATCCCTGGTCATAATCATATTAAGTTCATTTATGCACGTAAGCCAAAGATAACATATTATAACATGAGGATGATGACAATGACATAATAATTCAATAAAACAAGTTCAAGAATTATTTTATCCAGGAATTAGTAACGTCCAAATTGTCAACAAGATCTTTATTTTGTAGAGTAAAATTCAAGAATGATCGGAAGAATATTTTCATGAAAAGATCTTTGGATGAAACACAAATATCAAGAATATTCTACTAATTTCATGGAGTATAGAAGTCAAAGTTTTAACCAATGGGTATAATAAAGAATGGAATAACAAAGAAATCACCATGCATGCGAGATTGGCATAGACAGAGTTATTCCAATGGAATAATAATAACGGAACCGGGTGTGTGAAATTCACAATCAAGCTGAGGATGATCCAACAGAATAATAAATCTTTGAATAATAATAAACAATGGAACCGGTGTCCGTGTAAAACACATGCATGGATATTCCAACGTAATAATAAATGTGGAATAATAAACAATGGAACCAGTCCTGTAAAACACATGCATGAATATTCCAATAGAATAATAAAGAATGGAATAACAGAAGAAGATCACCAAGTATAGGGGATTCCGAGTATACAGGTTATTCCAACAGAATAAATAAGAATGGAATAATATAAGGATTTTACCAAGTATAGGGTATGCCGCGTATACAGGTTATGTATAGGGTATGCCACTTTTACAGGTTATTCCAATAGAATAATAATGAATGGAATAACAGAAGTTCTCTTCATGAATAAGAAAGAATAACATCCCTTACGGGTACAATAAATAATATCCCTTACCGTAAAAAGACCTTTGGATATCAAAGTAGTGAAGTACCGTAATACTCTTCTTCTTTCTCTCTATAGATTTTCTCTCTCTAAGCTTCTCTCTATAATTTCTCTCTAGAGTTTCAATTGAATTCAGTAAGAAAATAATGAAGGAATGAGCTTTATTTATAGGAAAATAGAATGCATAGTAATTAATCCATGAACGGTCCAGATTGATTACTTTAATCGACGGTCCATATTTAAAAGCAAAATCTTTTACATAAAATATAATATATTCTATTTATATAAAAACATTTTTTACTATGCAAAACACTATGCAACACTATGCAAAACACTATGCAACACTATGCATAATAAAATATAATATATTCTATTTATAGAATAACTTTAATAAAGTATCTGCATTTTACATAAAAGATGTTTACATTTTATTACGTTAATAATAATGAATAAAACAAAACGTCATTATCGCTATAATAATTCATATTATTAATCGACAATAATGGAATCAAACCGAGTGACTTCTCACATAAGCATCAATAATCAATACAGGTGTGCTACTATGCAACCACACGACATCGTACTTTTACTACCGAGTAGTTCAACAAAGATCAACCAGTAAAACTTCCGTCGTTATTTCAATAAAATATTTTTGTCGTTTTTCAATCGACAATAATAATTACATTATGGGTCCACCAATGATTGAGCATGCAGTATTTCAACGAATATTCCCCGCTAAACCTAATATTCCCAGACCAATCGAATATAATATAACCACTTGCATACTTTGCAAAATTTATAAATATTACCCACAACTATAATATTATCTCAAATTCACACCATAATATTAAAAATTATTTCGACAAAATTTAAATCTTTATTGATAAAATCACTTCTTTGAGTTTTAAGAATTAAGCTCAAAGACAACAAGACACAGTTAAGATTGGGGTAGCGGAGAGCGCCTCCCTTAAGCAGAAACAATTTTTTTTATTTTATGTTCCAGTCCATGATGTGTTTATTTAACCTAGTCTAATGTTCTTGATATTGTGTTAAGCATGTAATAAAGTTCTATAATAGATTGTAAACATGTATTTGATGATCTTAAATTGTAAAGTTAATAAGTTGTGAAAAACTTTAACTTGTTACTTGTTTAAGTCTTGAGATGTGGTTTAAGAGTTACGTTGCTATGTGTTGGTTGATTTCACAATCAAAGCAAACGTGCAAGTATACACGGTCAACAAGTAATAAAGTGATAAGATAGAGTGTCGATCCCACAGAGAATTCTAATTAATAAATTCCAACTACTAGCACTATATCAATTCAATTTTATTTAAACAACCATAAAATGTGATTTATCAAAATAAGAAAACTAAATTAAACAATTAAAATAAAATATTATAGAATAAAGCAAACAAATAAAACTAAGATTTTATGAATGAATTCAGATTAATAAGGAATAAGACTTCAATATCCCCAATTATGAACTATAAATCAATTATCCAATTATCCCAATTATTATGCCTACTGAATTGTTAACAGGAATTCTCAAATGCCAAAAGTCCTTTTCCAAGTGATCAATTGACTTCTATTTAATCCAGATTAATCTTGTTATATTCCTATGCAAAACAATTGAATTAAACTCCTTCAATCCCAATTCCTTATGTGTTACATGCGGTGAACAGATATTTCCATTCAATTCACAAATCTAATTATTCACTATGCAAATAACTAAGTCACATGTCATCATGCCCAGTTCTAACCCTAGAATTCCTCTTTCAATTCCTTCTAGAGTAACAAGGTAATTATTGGCCAGATAATTAATCAATACACACAAGGCAAGACAAACAATTCTCTTCAACACAATTAATTGGAATAAATTGAATAACTAATTAATAGCCATAAAAGGTTCAATTGAAATCTTAATTAATGAAATTAGTTCATGACAGAAATTAAAACCAACAATCTTTTGCAAATCATCCTTAAAGAATTACACAATTTGAATGAATGAAGAAGAAGAAAACTCTGAGTGAAAATCTTCAAAATCTCCTCTCGACTCCTTGACCAGCCTCCAATTGTGTAGATAAGTCCCCTCCTTCAATGGGAATAACCCTTATATACTCCACTTGTCCAACCACAATCCATTTTCAACTCAAATTGTCAAATAACTCATCATTAAAGCAAGTCAGCCGTCCAGTCAACGCATGCCCCTGGTCAACGGATGTCCAGCTTTAGCGCACCGGCGCTACATGTAGTACATTTTCCAGCGCCCCGGCGTTGGACTTGGTTCTTGTGATGCCCCCAAAATAGGTATACATCACCTATTCTGAGTTGTCAATACATGGTACAGAAACAACTACAACTTTATTATTACAACAGTAAAACTGTGAGTTTGAATACAAATATTATCTTCTAGACAATATCTATACTCAAATAAATCCTCATCACATTTATTGATACATTATTTTACAAAAATGGTGAGGACTACTAAACAATTCTTTCTAAAACCTTCATTCCATACCCAGGCTACTGTACTCGCTTTCTATTCTCGCCTCTTGAGAAGAAAAATGAAACAAAAAGGAAAAGGGTGAGCTCAACTAGCCCGAAGAAAGAATATTATGACTAAGATAATATACAACAAATTACCGTTAGTCTTCAACAGGGAAAAATCTAATAGAATACAATAGACAACAAATTTTAAATCAATATTAATGAAATAATAATTCATTAGAAGAGTTAAGTAGAGAATGCAAACTACTATCTTCTACATGTATGAATTTAAAAGTTCATCGCTCATCTTTTATCCCCCAGTAACATCAATCAATATACATCCGAATCAAATAATCATCTTTGCACTACAGAGCCAAAGATATTCATCGATTGGTCATGTTCATCTAAACACTGTTCATCTTTGCACTACTACCAAAGATATTCTTCAGAAATCATTCATCTTTGCACTTCTGAGCCAAAGATATTCAATAATATCATCATTTAAGACCGATGATGATGAAAATATTTTTAAAAAACGAATCCAATTGAAACAAAATGACAAGGATTAAGGATTAAGGATTCGTACTTTGTTTTATCCATGTTCAAAAATACCTCAAAAATAATCATAGTGGTGTAAAATTCAAGAATGATCAAAACATGGATACAATTAAAGCTAGTTTCCAGAATAGATATTTTGGACAAAAAGAAGAAATTTTATTTTTCTATGAATAAGTGTCGATATCGTGAATAGTTCCGTATACGTGAATAGTAACTCCGACACCAAAAGATAGAAATTTTTCCAAAAAAACATCTTCACGCCTTCATGAATAGTACTCGTGAATAGTAACTCGTGAATAGTAACTCGTGAATAGTAACTCATGAATAGTAACTCGTGAATAAGAACTCATGAATAGTAACTCAATAATACTAACCGAGCATGGAAAAGTTCCAAATTTGATAAAAGTTTCAACCAATATTTCAAAGATAATGATATTGAAGAAATAATATCATTTGAGAAGAAAATAACATCCTTACCTCGAAAGATTAGTACTTCTAGTGGAATCTGTGTATAGTCTTTGAAGGAACTTGCACCGATCTAACAATACTCAAAGTATACTCAAAATACTCACAAGAATACGCTCGATAATATAGAGAGAAAACTTGAGTTTACGGTGTGATTTTCAATTCTAACCTAAGCACCCTATTTATAAAAAAATGCTTAGAACACCAAAAAGCGAAAATTTAATATAATATTATTATTTATAATAAAATTCCTACGCTAACCTTCCAAGAACTGAATTCAGCTCATTCAACCCACATGTGTAACACACCATAATGAAAAAACGTTTTTCTAATTTTAAATATTTTAAACTTCCAAAAATCAATTATTTTGAGCTTGAACTTCAATAATTCATAATAAATAGCCCTTTCTTCAGAAAATTTGAATCTCGTGAGTTTTTATAGGAAATTCAATTCTCTACAACTTTCCGGAAGAAAGTTTTTCCAAATTCAAAAATGAAATTGACCGAAATCCACAAACCAAGCGATTTTATTGTTTATAATCAAATTTCACCAATAAATGGGGTCCACCGACATGTTTAACATGTTTTAAACATTTATTGCACAAAAAATACTCTTCCTCCTCGTATACTCATATATCCCACATTCGTTGTAAAAATATCACCATTATTATATTATTAAAATATAATAATATATTTAAATGAATTATTTTTATCGAAAAAGATAAAATTTCAATTTTCAACAATTGTCACATTAAAATTTTTCTCCATCTATATCCACATAAAATCAATATTTTCCTCATCATATGAATCAATAATTAATTATTCACAAATAATATTTACGTAATCACAATATTGACAATGTGCGGCTCCCAAGAAAGAGGGGCTTTCAATAAGAATTTCTTAACTACTTTGGCGCCGCAATTAGGTGACCAAACCTCTCCTTAGATGTAACTTTCTAGACATTGCCAATAATGTTATCTAATAATATTATTCAGATAATATGAATTATTGCTTCGATAATGAAAAATATCGTGTAATGACAATTATTGAAACAACAAAGAATATAAAATATCAACGCAAACAATTATTAACTCAATAAAATATTGAACAAAGTAATTATCGTAACCATTATTGAGTAGTGCCTTCTTACGTAAGAATCAATAATTGGTGCAATACCATGTGCTCTTCTTCGTGTTTTAACCAATTTGGGTATTTTAACAAAGATAATTCAGAATAACTACTCGTAGTTATTTTTAAACCACTTATATTTGTCGTTTTCTTCATCCAATCGCTTTTCGTTATGGGGCCCACACATGGTCGCTACTGGCTGTCGCATGCGAATATTCCCTCGACGAGATCTTAATATTCCACGACCAAACTAATAATATTCCCGACAACAATGAATATTTTATAACCACTTGCTTATTTTGAAGTATTTGCGTATTTTACCTCTAACTATCCACATTAATCAAATCAACCCTTACTATTTTAAAATAATAAATAGAGAAAATTAAATTTCATTAATAATAAGTTGGGGTCTTACAGTTTTATTTACGATAATGCCATTAAATAGCCAAAACTCCCGAATCGCCCCTTCAACTCCTAAATCTGTAAAATAACAACTAAACACAATAAAATACTTCTAAATGACTTGAGAATACAATAATTTAAGCTCATACGTATCCGATTCATGGGTATATTACCCAGTCGTCAAATACCCCCAAACTTAAATCCTTGCTTGTTCTCAAGCAACAATACACAAAAAAACACAAAAAACTAACCACCATGCAAATGCAAACTATCTCTATAATCTTAATTCCAGCAATCCAATAGCACACATATATTCATTAGGCCTCAGAAAAATCACAAAAACATGCTAATACATCATGTTAAGGCAGATCAATAATATCCCAACAATCAATTAATCTAAATCTGTTAGTACTGATATTGTGAGTGTGTGTTCAACAACCATACTAACCAATGAAAAGCAAAATATGAAAGATAATAAATTTCTTAATAGGCATCATACAGTTTAAACTCGAGAACTCATCAAATAAACTTGATTCGGCTGAAATCAAACAACTACCAAAATTCAAGGGTCAAAATGGAATACTTATGCTTCTTCTTTTTTTTTAATAACGGGGGCTTTTCGCACTTTTCCCGCTTTATTATTACCTTTTTTTTATTATTTTTTTTTTCATGACTATGCTTTATCCTATTCCCTTAGGCTTTTCAGTGTTACCTTAACGAGCTTTCGACCAACGACTCCTAAGCCATTAAGACCTTAGTGCGCTAGGTGTAGAGACAATCCCCTCGGGCTTACTTACTCAAGTAACAAAGGCCATAAAACTAGACAAGCATGTCACAGTTTTTTTTTGTTTTTTTAAGCTTATATACTCCAAATATTTTTCCCCCTAACTTGAGTTTATGTCTGAATTCAGTCTTCATTAGCTATTCAAATTGCTCCTTCATTTCACTAGCATTCATCCTTTAGAAATCTATTATCTATCCATTTAACTATCAAAGCCAACATGGTCATTTTTCAAAATGTGTTATCCTAATAATATCAGTGTCAAACAGATAAAGATTTAAATCACGTCAAGAAAATCATATCACTGACTCAACAATCCTTACTAGACTTGTTTATGCAAATTTTAATTTCATCATTGGCCCCAAACATACGTACTATCAAAAGCTAGAATTAACATGCAATCCTAAATGCAACATTTAACCAACAATAACAATTCAAATTATCCACAGACTATTAACAATAATAATCTACTAATGCAAATAGAAATTAACTACCCCCAAACCTATCCAGAGCAATGTCCTCATGCGAAAAATAAAATAAAATAAAACAGAAGACTTCCTTGATGAGCTTAAGCTTCGGGTGGGGCATCATCATCCTCGCCCATCTCTAGATCTGAAGGGGGAAACACAGTCAGAATAGGAGCAGTTGGGAACTGGCTGAGATTAATACCCGGGAACAGCTAGGCGTTCATGGCATTCTGGGCAGCAAATTGATCAACCAAGTACTTGTAGATCACGTCTTGACGTTCAGACAAGCGGTCATTCTAGGACTCCAGGTTGTAAAACCAGCCATCAATTTCCCGTTGGACAGCTTCAGGAACCACACCACGATGAGCTGCTGAGGAAGGACCATAAATAGGTGGAGCTTGAGGTGGTGGAGCTTGTGAAGCTTCAACTTGAGGAATTATGAAACCCAATCCCCTAGGGTGGTTTTCTCCACCTGTCCACACTTTATACCTGCTTATCAACTTATGGTCCAAAACTGGCATAGGCATTTGAATCATCTCATCGAATTTCCATTTTACCCCAAACTTAGCACACAAAACGCAGATGAGAGACGAATGGGGTAACCCTCCTGTGGTCCCTCCTCGTGACGCTCAGAGAATAGACTGCTGAATAAGGTGGCCTACATCAATTTTCAAGCCTTGAATTATCGAATATAGTAGCACAACCCTCTCTTTGGTGACATGGCTCACATTTGTACATGGCATGAGTTTGGCGCATATAAAGGCATACCATGCTTTCCCATATAAACTGAGGTGGGAAAGCGGGAAAGTCATGTTGCCACGTTCATGCACTGTCCATGTGGTGCCCGGTTGACAAAGCTCGCAAATTATCTTTTCATAGTCTGGCCCGTCACTCACAAGACTGGCATACTCATCGTTCAGTCCCTCTAATGGCAGTTGATAGCACCCGTTAAAGTCATCTTCGCCAATTTCAACAGTTTTTGCCCTCCCAAATACCCCATAAAGGAAATGCTTCGAAACATTGTTGTAGAACTCCTTGATGACTGCAATCACCGCTGGATCGGATTGTTCGGTGAGTGTGAACGAATTCCTCTCAGCTACCATAACCGCCAAATCCCCATCCTTTGATTGATCGGTCTCCAAAGCAGTCGGGTACTAGTGACTAGTGGAGTAGCCATGCGGTTATAAGCGTTCTTGAGCATGAGCAGATCGACAAAAGCGTCGGTTGTCAATTTTGGAGGGTGAGTCAAAGCGGTCCCTGAACCTTTTCCATGTTGACACCCATTTAGAAATGTCTGCAAGAATGCGTATACACAAGAATTAGAATTGGGCATAACTCGAATATGTATACATAGACCCCGAAAATAACCCCCAAACTTCAAGTTATGTGCACGTGGAGTACATGGTTGGGGGTGTGTCACAACACATTGAACTGATCGAATGCAGTTACTATTCAAATGGTGCAATTTGCAAAGAAGCACACTATGTAGAAGCATATTATGGCAAATAACTGCAACATTCGGTACATGCAACTTTATAGGCTAAAATTTTGAGGAATTTCAATCATGTATATGCAAGTCCGACAAAATATTAGTCTCATAGAAATTTTGATCCGATATAAGCACCAATACAGTTCCACCCCCCATACTAATGATATCTCCGTAGTCCTACGGTATTAGGATGATTAGATTGCAAGTGTAGTCAATTTCAGATATGATTCTATGCATGAACCTTGGATCAGGCAAAACATCAAACACTTTGTGGGCAGTTCATACTTTGCTTTGAACATTCCCAATTGTCTAGTAATTCACCTTCCTAACATTCAATCTCCTTATATGCATGCAATCTCAATCAACGTAATTCACATACATGCAATATGGGATGTCCAAAATCAGAATAGTGAAAATCTTTGCTTTAGATGTAGGAGAATGTAGATCAAGATGATTATTAACTCACCAATCACACCATTAACAAGGTTTTGTTTCACAATAATTTGAATGTAATTCAAGACATACCTTTGAAAATGAACGTGAGAGATGAAAATCACGGAACACAGTGATCACAGAAAATAAGATATGAAGTTGTGTCTCGAGTTATGCAGATATCCACTATCCAAGTTTCGGTTACCTTATGAGAATATTAGAGACGTGTGAAAGATAATTGAGGAGAAAATTTTAAAAGATGAGAAGTGTTACCGTTCAGCAGTTATGCCTCTGTAGGACTCTTAATTTCCATCGCAGCGCCGGGGTGCTAGATTATATACAGTGCAGAGCATCGGGGTGCTAGGCAACAGCTTCTTGGTCTCGAGTCTCGGCACAAGGGCACTAGGCTACGATGTGCATTGAGCGTCTTTTAGCGCAGAGAGGCCAGAATTAGTATTGAAATCGGTAATGGCGGGCTTTGAGGGTATATCTTTAGATTCGATGGGTATCTTGAGGCTGGATCCTTATTGTTTTCAAGCGCCGGGGCGTTGATCTAAATACTCCTTATGTCATTTACTGTTCATCTTGCAACTGAGGTGGGTATAAAACAAACAGATGTTATGCATATTGTATAACTAAACGAATAAAATAAAAACTGAAATAAATAAAAGTAACAATAGTTTTAATGAGGGGAAATGAAATAAAATAAAACAAATGGGGTTGTCTCCCTAAAGCGCTTGGTTTCAAGTCGTCAGCCAGACTTTGCTGCCGTGCTCAGTTGTCCATTGGTTTGGAGAGGTACATGACCGAGGATTGACGTTCGATAGGTCCACTCCAGTAATGTTT